>WYDI02022483.1:36330-61233 GCA_009867235.2 Psittacus erithacus
AAAGCAAATGCACTTTTTTTAATGTGTTTCGTTTCCCCCTTCCCCCCCCCCCCCCGCCCTCGTTTTATTCCTTTTTTCTTTTTCGTTCTAAATCTCTCCCTGGGTTGTGAAATCCTTAGTTCTGGGGAAGTGAAAAGTATTCTTCAAACGGAATCATTAAACGCCACTCAGTAATGATTCCACTTTTGACGGCCCGCAGCGCACAGAATTGTATAACGCTGTGGTTTCTTGAGCAAGAGTTGGTTTCCTGGAAGAAGAAGTAGAAGGAGAGAGAAAAGAAAAGACAAAAATAAACAAACGAAAAGAACCGTAACCCAAAACACCAACTAGAAGGGGGGGTGTAGGTGGTAAATATAAACTAAAGGCACCTCTGCCGCTCACGGATGCGGGCAGAGGGAGCTGAGGCCGACGCCTCCTTTTTTCCCCGCTCTGCGTGTCCCCGGTGGAAGGCTTTGGGGCCGGGAGGTGCGCGGAGCCGTGCGCGGAGCGCGGTGTTGGCCGTGCCACCCGACTGAGGGCGGTGCGGCCGCAGGTGAAGGTGTGGTTCCAGAACCGGCGGATGAAGTGGCGACATTCCAAGGAAGCACAAGCTCAGAAGGACAAGGACCCTCCTCCGGAGCCAGAGGCCCAGCAAGCCGCCGCCCCGCCTGCCGCCACCGGGGACCCCGAGCGCAGCCCCAGCCGCTCCGAGGGCGACAGCGACAGCAGCGACGCCGACTCTCTCGACATGGCCCCCAGCGACACGGAACGGACTGAGGGTGCCGAGCGGAGCCTGCCCACCGCCGTGCTCGGCAAGTCCTCCGGCAGCACCGGCCTTCCCTCCCCGCCGCAACCAGCCGCTGCTGCCGGCAGCCCCGAGCCGCGGAGCGGCCTATAGACGAGGCGGTCTCCGCGCCCGGACCTGAGCGCTAATTTATGTCCCTTCCGGCCCCCCGCCCCGGGAGCGCGGTAAGGCCGGCCCGGCACTGGCACCAGCACCAGCATCGGCCCACTCCCGCCGGGGGCGAGGGGCCGAGGAGGAGGGAACCGCAGCCCTGGGAGGGCGGTGCGGGGGGCGGCCTCTCTCCCTCCGCGCTGCTCGCAGGAGAGCGGGATTTCTCTATTCCCCCCTTATTATTTTTATTCTCCGTCTCCTGCCCTTGTCCTCTCCAGGGAAATCCGAGCGAGGGACTCTGAGAACGTGCTCTGAAATATCTCTCTCTTCCACCTTCCCCCCCCCCCAAACCAATTTACAATGTGAAGTATTTTGCCAACGTCCTCGTCGGTTGCAACGTGTTGCTTCGAATAATCCGGTCAAGAAATACTGCACTGACAAAATATAGAAATATATATATATATATCTCCTGTAAATAAAATGTTTGCTATGGTTTGTAACCACGCCAGTTTGTTGACCAGGACGCAGAGAGGAATGCTGAGGCTGCCCTGGCTCTTTCGGTCCTCTCCAAAGGCAGCCGCCGTCTCTCCCACCGGGAACACAACATATCCCCCACAACCCCCACCCCGAGGCAGCCAGCTTGGGGGCTTTTTATCCCTTTCTCCCCTTCGTTTTCGAATAGAGGAGATGGCAAGGACCGGATTTAATGAAGCGAAATTGCGCACCCGGTGAGAAAGTTGCCAGTAACATTTTGAGATCCACGTGTGTGTGCACAGATCTTGTGAGGCGGCTTTTGGGGTTTGAGGCAGGACGGGATCGCATCGTCGGACTGCTGGGGTGCTCCGGAGACCCGGCGGGGCTGCTTTTGTGGTGCGGGGCTCGTATGTGTGTTTGCTTTGCCTTGGTGTCGTTCCGATTTGCAGCGCAACTCTCCGCAAGCCCCAGCTGCGGAGTGGGGAGGAAGCACTCTGTGATGTCACATGGGCGCACTATGACGTCACGCAGGAGCAGAATATCCTGTCGGCATGGTTCCCCTCCTCTCTCGGTGGGGCTCCCGGAGGATCCAGGCCGGACTCCGCTTGGGTTCATCGTCGGTTTCGCTCCTCGATGAAGCGGTGTTCGGCGCTCCTCCCGGGGCATCGGAGAGGATGGGGGGGGCGCCGCTTCTCGTTCAGGCTGCTTCTCCCTCCTCCCTTCCCAGGCAGCGTCGATTAAAGCGAAAGCCGCAGAGGTGAGGAGCCCCGTCCTTGCCCACTGTTTCGTGCCTCAGGGCGTTTTGCGAGGCCCTAACGGGAGCAGTTCTGTTTCCACACACCCGAGGGGCTGCGGAGGCCTTATCCTGCCCGGGAGATCGGAGCGAGGGCAGGCGAAGAGAAGCCGCTCCCCTCCCAGCTGGGCCGATGGGTACTGAGCCTGTGACACCGCTGGAAATAAAGAGGGGATGGAGAAATAAGGCGTGGGACCGATAGGTTTTTCGGGGCCAGGGGTGCTGCCGGGGAGGACACTCTCCTTGGGGACATCCCTACTAGCAGTAGGAACAAACACCTGCTGAAGGCACAGGAAATACTTACAGCATCCCCCCGTCCCAAGCGCCAGGGAGAAGGAGCTGGGGCGAGCGGCAAGCCAAGAGGCCGCTTTGCTGGGCGAAAAGGGGCTGGCAAAATTTTAAATAAGGTGTAACCGAGCGGGTAGAGCCATGACGGGCAGGTTGATCTCCATGAGGGCGCGCACAAAGCTCTGTTGCGCGCCCGGATGCGCCAGTGCCAGCTCAGGGCAGCGCCCCCGAGGCCCCGGCCCCGTCCGAGCCCCGCTAGGGCAAGGAAGCAGGGAGGCGGATTGAGACGGGGCTTGCGAATTGGTTCTGCCGTTAAAACGCTGTCAGGGAGGAAACGGCGGGTGTCACGGGTTTTCGGGGCGCGGAGTGGGCCACACCGTTGGCTCCCAGCCCAGAAAGCGTTTGTTCTTCGGGCCGCTGCTGCGCCCATCAGCGCGGGGATCGCCGTGGGGTTGGCTGTAACTTCCCCCGAGAGTAAAGGAACTAATGGGACAGATGTTTGGCGAAACGCGGCTGGTTCTCCTCCGACTAACCACCGTGATGTGGCGCAGCGACACGCAGGAATTTGCTTGTTGGTTTTGCTTCCTAAAGACTACGCCGTGCGGGAGAGGGGTTTGAGGTGGCTCTTGACATATAAGAAAGGAAAAGCGCTTCAGGAGAAAGTTTCTTTTCCCCTGGGTTAGAGGAATCTGCGCCTCTTCCAAGCACAGGGCTCTCCTATCACCTCCCTGAATAACGGGAGAGCAATGCCCGCCTGGAGCCCGGGTAAGTGGAGAGAGCAGGGGCAGCGCCTTTATGGCACCTTTTTAAGGTAATGCTGCAAAAAAGGGTAAAAAATAGCACTGTTAGGGCTCAGGCTACGGAAGAAGATGCTCAGATCCGAATGAAAGAGTTCGGATGAAATTCCTTCGCCCTGCAGCCCATTTTGCCCCTCTGCCTTTCCACCTCTAGGCTTTGGTGCTCTGCGCGCCTTGGGCTGCTGCTGGGAGGTGGGGTTTTACCCTCTCCTTCAGTGATAGGGAAAAGAGAATCTCTCCCCTCCACTGCTGCCGTCGTGCACTTTCTCGGGCAGGTAGAGCAAACCCATGAAAACGAGTTTGAGGAAAGATGCACGGATGGAGGGGTTTGTGCCCGTCTCGACGGGGGGGTTGCTCAGTCTTGCGAGGCTGCAGTTACTACTCAATTTCTGCGGAAAAAAAATCGTAACACTGTCGCGACTGCAAGCAGCTCGATCGCCGTTCATCGGCGAAATCGACCAGCCAGTGGCGCAACGCACCCCACCCGCCCCGAAGAAGTCCAAAAGCTCCTGGGGTGCTCTTTTTTGTTAGGTTTACTACCGCCTGGTAACGGGAAAGGCTTTTGACGCCAGTGATTTCTGAAGGAGCCCACTGTTCTCCCACAGATCCAGTTTCTCGACAGTCTTTCAACCAGGGGGTTTCAGCTTTTAGGGCAGTTTCTCTATCCCCGTTCCCCAAACCAGTTGTGTCTCTTTCCAGACCCTTGGCAGCCGATCTCAGATCCCTTGGGTTGGACACCCCCCGCCAGGATGAGTCTGTGCTGGCGCAGCTCTCCCCTGCCTGGGGTCTCCTCGTAGGGGCCGGTAGGGGCTTCCTCGGACCCTCTGTGTCTGCTGCTCAGGCCAGGCCAAGGCCAGACTCTCAGGCATAAACCCATTCTGCTTTCTCTTCCTGACTGCCGGGCACAGATTTTTCGAGCTTTTTAGAAATGAGTTGTACGGAAGACCAAGAAACAGGAGCGATACACAAAGAACCGAGGCTTCCCTGCCTCCTTCCTGCGCGGCATGTGTGGGAAATGGGGCTAATACCGAAGCGGGAGGCCGCCCCAACGTCCCAGCCCCGTCTGGAACATTCACACTCGGGCTGGTCGGAGCCAGCTCCTGCCGGGCTTCGTCCCGGGGAGCAGCTCCCCAATAAGTCCCCTTTCCCCGGACTCTGTGTTAAGGTGTCCAACGAGATCCTTTTCCCCTCGCCTGATTTCTTCATTGAAACCTCCCATCTCCTAAGAAACTGGAGTCAACCTCAGAAATCACCGCCACATTGGAAGAAAAAAAACCCCAACAAAACACAATAATAAACTAAATCAGACGCTGTATTTTGAGGCATTTACGGTGCAATAAGGGCCGGGCAAGGAGCTTGCTGTGGGGTTTTGGGAAGGGGCTGTTAAAAGGGTCCCCCGCGACCCCCTGGGTCGATGCTGCCCCCCCTGCAAAGCTCCTGTCGGCAGCGAAACCCGAGTTCCCCTCCCTCGTTAGGTGAGCTCGGCCCCGCTCCTTAGGAAAATATTTTTGCTTTATTTTAATGTCGGGCTTAAGCTGATGTCTTAAAAAATAATTGTTTTCAGACCCCGTTCCGCTCGGCATCGCCGGTTCACACTCGCAGGCACACACAGCACTCCCTGCAGTTCATGCCTCTGGACTGCCTGGCGTCGGCAAGACAAACTGCAATCTCCAAAATGTCAACTTTTGCCACAATCTCGACTAAAAAAACCACCCCCTCCTTATTGCTGTTGAGCGCCCATCAGAAATAATGGCTGTTTACACAAAACCTTTATTCACTTTCTTAAATAAACACCAGTGAATTCAAATAAAGCAAACCCTCAGCTATAATTCAAGCACAACGTTTGCTGTGTGTATTCTCGGCTGCGGACCTGGAGAGACTCCTCGGAGAGAAATATGAAGTCTCCTTTCACAGTCCACCTCCATTAGCTAAATATTCTAGTTCACCTCGGCCGAGTTTACCCTACCCCAGTGTTCTTTTCCCCTCTTTATTTGATGTTTTCCCATATCTGAAGAGGAAATGCTCCCTTTCCTCTGTCCGCTCCTACAAAGGTGAGGTCTGTATGGTTTTCTTTCCAAATCACTTCCCTTTGCCACCTTCCACAGCTCAGGGCTGCGGCGGGGGGTGCCCGGCTTCGCGGAGCCGGCTTGGCGGAGTATGCTCGAAGCTCCGGGGGGACTAAAGGTGCTCAGACGAAGGGGTGAGGAAGTGGATAAGCCCGGCAAGGTGATGCCAAGATCTCGTTTGTTCGATAAAGCCGGCTAGAGATTGAGTTCACCAAACCCGTGAGCTTTGGCAGGTAGCGGGAAGCGGCAGGTACCCGCAGGGAGAGCTTGTCCCAGGGCGAAGGGAGTGTTGCCTCCCCGCTCACTTCATCCCCCCCTGCTCCCTTCATGCCCCTGCTCCCCTCATCCTTTCTGCTCCCAGGCCGGGACTCGCGGCCCCAGCTCTAATGAGATCCATTAAGCGTATTATTGATGTTGAGGTTCGCTGTGAGGTCCTGGCTGGAGGGAAGCGGAGCTCTGCTGCAGATACAGGCGCTCTGATCTGCACCACCTGGCTGAAACCAGAGAGCCGCCACTTCATTAATGGGTTTAGCCTTTGCTAATTGGTGTCTTTAGGAGCCTTGCCAAATTCTGCTCCGGGATCTTTGGAGGCAGCTTTTGTTTTTCCTTCTGCCGGCGACATTCGTTGACGGCAATTAGACCCGATACCACTCCCGCTCCGGCGGGCAGCCAAGCGGACCGACAGCCCCTGAAGGGGCCAGTTGCTGCCTTCACCATCATCATCCTCATAAGTGCCGCAGGTAAACATTGAGGTCGGGGACCTAACCAACACTCCCCTCACCTCGGTGGCAGCTGCAGCAGGTGACACTAGTGGAGGGGGGGCAAAAGGCGTCCTGTGCCTCCTCCCACCCTGCAAAAAGCAAGCACAAGGGCCGGGGCTGCGCTGCCCGTTGGGGCAGCGGGTAAAACGGCAGCATCCAGTTCGGCTGATGCCGGGGCCTGCGGAGGGAGCCGAGCCGAGCAAGGGCAGTGCCCGGGGCCATGCCAGCCCCGCTTCCGCAGCATCCCGGAGCCGCCGCGGCTCTCCCCAAACAGAAGAACCGGCGCCGCGGCCGAGCTCCTTTCGCCACCCGCCCTTGGGGTCAGTTTCGTCTTCGGCCCCGCGGCCCTGACCGGCTTTTCCGAGGCTCGAACGGCCGTAGTTAATGAAATCCGCTCACCGCAAATCACAGACCTCTGCCGTACGCTATAATCAAATTTCTGCTTGCCTTAAAAAACCCAGGCCACCCTTCTCCACCCCCGTTCTCCGGGCAAACCGCAAATGAAAGGTTTCCAGCCATCATACCCCTCCAGCTATATGCTCGGTCCCAGGCCATCCTCTCTCCCGGCCTTCATCCCCTCTTTTCCCCCCTCCCACCGCGATGACCAGTGCCTTTCCTCTATCTCGAACCTGGCCGGGACTCCCCCGGCCTTCTGCATTCTGGAATGACGTGCTGTAAGAGATGGGGGTGCTGGAAGAAATAGGGGTGCTGGAGGGGACAGAGAGATTGGAGGGTTTCCTGCACCCAACAGCCGAAAAGAGGGGTCGGGGGTGGGGAAAGACACTTCACAAATCACGCCAGCCCCATTTCCAGGGTAATGTGTCACCGGCCATGTAAGCCAACTATTCAGGGGTCAGAGACCGCTGATAAATCACGCCGAGCTGGGATTTTATCCTCCTAACGGCACCACTGTCACAGGGCTCTGCTCACCCGCACCCCGGGCCATGCTCGGTACCGGCCCCTGGCAAGGCAGCAGAGCAGATGCCAAATTAAGAGGTACTTTCTCTCTCCCACCTCTCCTTTTCCGTTCGCCGACTCGAGTAGCAGCCCAAAGCCATTGTCCCTGGAAAAACGCCGTCTGCCACGGCGCCGCCGCCTTGCAGGGACAGGGCACTGCTCTGTGCCCGGGCAGGGAAGCAGCGGTGAGGTTATCAGGAGGGATAACAGAGGCTCTCCACTTCTTCCTTTCCTACTTTGGCTCAGGCGCTCTCTCCCTTCACCCTCCCGCTAGCGGGCTGCCTGCAGGAGGGAGAGCCCGGCCGGCCGTGCCCGATTTAAGCCGGGCTATGAAGGGCACTGACCCGTGAGGGACCAGAAAGATCCCCCAGCTCTGCCTGAGCCCCGAAGCCTTCAGCCTGTGCCTGATCCCAGCCCCGAAAAGGGGAAGAAAGAGGATGAGATGCGACGCAGAACCGGCCCGTCGTCACGAAAACAGCCCGGTACAATTCGCTTCCCTATACTGTGTTTCTAAAAGCAAATCCTGGTGTGGACGGTCTGTCCCGAGTGGCCCCAGGCGAGGATTGTCCCTCTCAGTCCTCAACCACTCTTGCCTGTGACAGCAGCTGTGGCCCGTTAGTAGTCAGAGGGCGAGGATAGGATGGTCCCCGCTTTCCCCCCTAACAAGAGCTCAAGGACATGTCCGGGGGATAGGAAAGCACCGTGTCGATGGGCTTCTCCCCGGGTGCGGGGTGCCCCGGTCCTCGCAGCCCCTGGCTCCTGTCGCCGGCGCCGGGGGGGCACCGGCCGGATCGGGCTCCTCTCTCCGTCTGCAGTAGACTTGTTTATTTGCGCGCCTACCCCTCACCATAAATCCCACCATCTATAACCGTTATCTACATGGAAACTTTTGCCCCCCTGCAGCCCCCAGGACTTCCCCCTCCCCTCTAGTTAGCGGTGATGATTTTAAAAGCATGCAATGATCTAAGCCCTAATACTAATATTATGCATCATTTGGACAGGATAACCATGCCACCTTGTCAAATGCCGTCTCTTTACACAACCCATTTGCTGCATCGCGGAGTCATAACGGCGGTGATGGATGGGCCGGAGCCCCCCCGTTTCCCCCTGGCGCGGGGAGGAATGCGGGCGGGCGGAGCCCCCGCTCCCGCGGCCGGCCCGCACCCCGCCGGCGGCAATTTATAGTCTGTATATATTTGCTGGCTCCAGATATCGGCAAAGTAATGGATGGTTCTATATTTTATGAATCCGAGGCTCGGATCGCGGGACTTGGGAGTCCCTTCTCCTTGTATGGTGCACTCCTGTCTCGCCCTTAATCCACCCGGCAGGCAATAAACTTCCCCGCTAAATGTGCCGGGAGATAACAGCCAACTCTTATTGATTACAAGAAAATGCTCGAAGCTAAATAAAGGGCTTTTATGAGGATCCCCGCGAAGAGCCTTTTCCCTGTAAGCATTAAGTACAATACCGACGTTTTACTGTGTGTAAACCGGGAACTCGTTGAGCTTTAAGCGGGTGGAAGGCGGGTGAAAAGCGAAACGCACCGGCGGTGTTGTGCCGGGAGGAGCCGGGCTCGGAGGTGCCGCCAGGATGCAAACTGGGAGAGTTCCTTCTCCGTCCCTCTCTCTCTTCCCTTGGTAAAGGCAACGATCCGGGAAGCGCTCCCAAAGCTAAACCCGGGGAGCGCTGGGGAGCAGCAGCAGAGGGGATGCCGGACAGGGGAGAGGGAGGATGAGGCGGGACCCCACTCTCGTTTTAGGGTGGATGATCCCTGAAGGTTCATCCTCCTTCCCCCTGTTTCGATGGGCCTGGGGAGAGGCTGGTTTTGGGGTTATATTTTTTATCCCGACCATGGTCTTTACAGCCTCAGAGGTGTGAGGAGTGTTAGAGTTTCCACCTGGAAGGGGGATGAATTTTTGCTCAAGATGTTCCGTGGCTTCATTGCGGGTGTTACTTCACTCAGTAGGCGGCCGCTGTGAAAGTCACAAACACATTATTTTCTCCTGCAACCTCACTGCCAGCCTTCTAGAGCAGGGAGCAAACGGTGTTTAGTTGTTTTTAGTTCTTGTTCTTTTTGCCACGCTTTGGAAAGGTAACTGTGAAATCACTCGGTGTCTGCGAGTTGTACCGCATTTTACCGGAAAACTGTAAAACTGCCGTATTCCCTGACGTTTCTTGATTTACTTAGGAGCATAAAGGAAATGCTTGAATAGTTAGCTCTGCAGTTCTCTTTCGGCGAGGGGAAGCCAAGGGAAGATGCTAATATTGTCATCTTATTTTACAATTTATACCGGCTGCCCGAGCAGTGTGTGTATACAAACGAAAGCTCAGTGGGGTTCAGTTTCTTAAATGCAGCCCATATATTTCAGAGATCATGCTAACCTTAATAGCTGGACCGGCGAATTATTTAGCCTGCCCTTTATTGCTGTTAAAAAGTTGGCTTCCATTTAAATAAACAAAGGGATCCAGAGCCATTTATCAATTCTGCAGAGGTCCAGTTAACAGGATGTCCCGGCAGCGCTGGTGTGTACTTACACCCCCAGCAGACCCTGTTCCCACCGTAGAGGATTCCCCCCGCTAATAACCTGCACATGGGCCCTTGGCTTCCCCATGCAGACTCCAGCCTGCCATGTGCTTACACTTAGCTTTATCTCTAATGCATGTGGATATCTGTGCATACACATAGAATATTATGCTGGGAGCACATGGCTGGCTTTTTTTTTTTGCCTTTTTTTTTTTGTCAAAGCTGCCGTTTTCTGAGGCAATACTTAGCCCATTAGCTGAATTAGCCATTGAGAGCCGAACACAAACAGACAGCATGGCTACTGACAGAACTGGAAAACATTTGGAGGGTTGTTTTATATGATTCAGGTAATGAATTAATTGTTGGTGTATTCTTCAATCAGGAAAAAGCCATTAATGTTTTTTCAGCCCTAGTCTGTGGGAAAATAATCTCTTTGATTGAGTTTCCCCTAAAGACCCCCATAAGTTTTCTCTCTTCTGTCATGAACAGTCTGCTCTTTCCTGTCTTCTGGACAGAGGGAAGAATAGGACCTCCGGAGAAAAGCAGCTTTCCAGCATCTTGAATTTCACTTTACATCTGTCTTCCTACCTGCTGATTTAATTTCTCTTTGCATTCGGGACCTTTCTAAATCCATCAAGAGAAAACTATGGAATAATGAGTGGTGTATCATCTTTTATCAGCTTTTTCTTCCTTGCTGGTGGCCAATATTGCAGCTCTGAAGGAAACAGACATTTTGGGGGGAAGGCGGTGAGGCAGGCCGAGAGCTGGGAAAGCATGGCATGGAAAGAAATTCAATCTGAGGAATGAAAGGAATGGATAAAAAAAGGCAAGGCTGATGACTTTTTCATTGCATAGATTTCCTACAGGAGCAGTGCTTACCAATCCCTCATCCGCTTGTTTATTTAGTGTGTTTCTGAAATGCATGAGCTCCTAAGCTGGCCCGTGTTGCTGGAGTGCTCCACACCACCATGGATGAGGCCCAGACCTGGCCCGCAGCCTTGTTGTAAGAAAGAAGCCCTCCAGTCCTTCCACATGCTAGATTGCCATGCACCATTTAGTGACTTGCTCCTCACCCCCTCTGGAGTCACAATGAACCTCAGAGACCATCAGGCTGCTGCGAGGCTGGGAATTTGTTCTTGAAGGGCCATCTGCCTTGAAGGTGAGTAATGATACTCTCTCCATCTCTCTTCCCATTCCAATTTGCAGGGCGCTGATTTAAGGTTCTCCCTGGCTGATGTTAATGCAGGTGCAGGTCAGAGGACTCGCTGTGGCAGAGGAACTGGCAGTGCATGGATGGCAACTTGGCAATGGTGGACATCCATCCCCACAAACAGTGGGGTGTGAGCTGGTGGTCTCCCTGCGCCAGGAGCAGATGTGGTGCTGAATCCTTGAGCCCTGCCTAGCTCTCCTTCACTAAGTGCCCTATGGAATGTTCCAAACTCAACTTTCAATGTCCCTCCTGGGCCAGATTTCAGTAGGGCTCCAGCTCTTAGCCTGTCATTTTAGTCTGAGACTGGTGATGTGTTACAACATGATGTGGTGTGTGGGAATTAGCCTGTGCAGCAGTGCAACCTCATGAAATTCCTGTTGCTAAAACTAGGCACATCAATACTTGTCCTGAGAAACACAGAGCACTCTTTCTATCCGTCCTTCACTTTTGGTAAAGGTTGAGGCAAGCCCACCATATAGATGTGTGCTTTTGTGCGGACCTATTTGACTCTGTGGTGAGACTCACTGAAGTCAACAACGCAGGAACCTGAAGGGATGAAAACCCGCATCCAGTTCCATCCTGCTAAAGGTGGTAACTGAAGGTAGGCTGGGGGAAGTTTTAATATGGAGCCTAAGTTTTACTGGGCATGAGCAAGGCTTACTTGGGCTTCACTTTGTCCCAGATTATTTGCCAGTTCTACTATAACCATGAATGAGGCAGAAGAAGAAATAGGACAAAAAGGAAAAGCAACAGCACTAAGCCTGCTGGGGGAAAACAGATTGTGTTTGTTTAATCAATTTTTGACCTTTTTATTTTTTTTTTCATGATGAAGTATTTTAAAGGCAATTCACACAAAGCACAGCAGGTAAGATTCCTTGACTGGCATTGTTTAAGAAGGCTGGTGTGGAATAGTAATCAGAAAAATGAGTCAAATAAGAGTCCAGCTTCCTCCCTGTAGGAAAGAAATGCTAAGTGGGTATTTTTCATCCATAGTTGTCTTTTTTATTTTAAAGCAGTTTCCTATTCCTGTGATACCAATAATGGGCCTCGCACACATCCTCTTGAGCAATTATTTAATCTGCTGTTGCGCTGCAACATTGAATTATTTTCAGCTTTGGCTTTCCAAATCCTGTCTGTAGTGCAGTGAAAGTTTTTGCCTTGGTACTAACTAGTTGTGTGCAAGAACTGTTTCATCATGGTTTGGTGCCCAAAGCTGCCAAGTGTGAATTGAAGACCACTTCTGACAGATGCTGAACTATTCCCCTCCAAACTGGCCTTGCTAAAAGGCAGGATACACCTTCTGTGAATGAATATTTCTGGGAATATTTTTTTTTTCTCTTTCAGATTTATTTTATCCCTTGAAAAGTGAGATCGATCCAAAGTGCCTAAGAGGATATTGGAGAAGGTTCATCTCAGGTAATGATGTGGTGATCCTTGATAAGACGCTGTTAGCTGAGAGAGGGAGTGATGATGAATTGATACATACTTTTTATTATGAATCTTAGGACTGTTTTAATTTTCTTTTAATATATGGAAACATGACATGAAAATGCATAGGTATCTTATGCTTGACTGAAATAAAACATTCCCATCTACAGCGGAGTGGCTCCTGAGAGACAATTCTTTGTGTAACTCCCTTTTGCTGACTGACAGATTCAGTTTGTTCTCACTCAGGCATGTGAAATGAATCCAGCTTTCAGCTGCTATATTTATTCTTCTGTTTCCAGTGCAGATCCATTTACTTGGTATCATTTTTACAAAACTTTGACTTTTGAATTGCACCGTCAACATTAATGTACAAGGATTGAGCTTACTCTGCTGGTGGAGGTGCCCTACTGCAAGACCACAACAAAGCCTTGCACAGCACATTGAAAAGCCACCTGTTGAAATAGTAGGATCATGCCATTTTTAACATGTGCACAGTAAAAAACTGAAAAGATGGGCTGTCTGAGACTTCCAAAGCTGGGGTTGTTGAAATCTTGACGGAAGAACGCACTCCTTCACTTCTTATGCTTCTGAAATACAAAATATCCATTAAAAGTGACAGACTTGAAGCCAAGGGAAACAGTTTCATAAGTTAAACTTGAATACTTTTACTTGCAAATACTGATCTTGCGATGACAGATTCATTTTTCCAGCTCTGACAAATTTGTTTCTACTGCAGCCTGCTGGAAATTACCCTGCAAGTGTTTATACTACCATCCTACTGTGAAGGACTCCATGTAGCACGCACTATTCAGATGAAGGGAGGACCTAATGGCTATCAGCAAGGTGGGTCTACATAAGCATGTAGAATCTTAGAATAGTTTGGGTTGGGAGGAACCTTAAAGCTCATCCAGTTCCAACTGTCTGCCACAGGCAGGAACTCATTACACTAGAGCAGGTTGCTCCAAGCCCTGTCCAACCTGGCCTTGAACACTGCCAGGGAGGGGACTTTCATAACTTCTCAAAAAGCAGTTTTGGGTTTTGCCTTTGCAATTGAAACCTCTGGTAGTCTTACATCACACTCTGCGTATAACTGTATTTTAACTTGCTTTTAAATAAAAGTATCCAGACAGTGCTTTCAACAGTTGTTTAACAACTGTTAAATACATAAATAGACATCATGTACTAAAATATTGTGTTGATATGAGCCATATAAACAGAAGAGAGCAGAAATACAGTAGTCTTTTTAACTTGATCTAATTTGGTGTCTAGACAAGCTTTACTCAGCACCAGTCTGCTTCAATGCTGCTTACTGGTACTCGGAGAAAATACAGTTCTGGTAGGCACAGCATAGTCTTGTTTCCCAGTGCTATTAATTTTCTTAGTGGGCTGATGCCTCTAAGAAAAAAAGCAAAACCACTTCCAAGACTGCCACTGGAGTCTTGGGATGTTTTTCCTGTGCATCCATGGGTGCTCGGTAACAGCAAGAGTTGCTGGACAGAGAGAGATGTTTGCAGCCCTTTAGCACTATTAATATCACAGTTTTGCTTATGGCTGATGGGATACTTTGAAGGAAAAGGAAAAAAGTAAAAGATGAGAAAGAAATGGAGGAAGTGCATAACGCTTCCCTTTTTATCTGCATTTTTGTGTGCAAAAGAACAGGACTTCTGCCAAGGCCTCTATTTATCCGTTGCTATGAAAATCACTTTGTGTCCTAGTTTCAGCAGTGTTAATATATTTTTCTTCAGTAAGTGATTATGTTTTATGACCAGTTTAGACTTACATGGAGGTGCAGTAATATGCTATAAAACTCTACACCATAAGCTGTATACAGGACACATCAGCTAGTTTAAAGTGATTACATTAATAAGAGAAGAGCCAATCCTTCTTACGATTTCATGTTATAGCAGATGAGCTCACTGCTCCTGAGGAAGACATTAAATCACATTTGTGCAGAAGGTAGAGGGACCCGCTACATGACTACTGTTTCAAGAAAATATGATGCAGACCTAGATCCAAGTATGGAAATTAGCTGGTGGGCCCCTCAGGCTTTCTGGCAACCCACATGCTATGGAGGAAGAAGAAACAGCTGCTCCAGCTATCACTGCAAAAAGATGACAGTGAAGGGAATTAAGCCTTGCAAAGGGGTCCATGTCTCTCTGAAGCAGCCATAAAGCCTTGGGCCTGTGCTATCGTGGAAAGCTGTGGTGTCACCAAACTGAGCTCCTCATCTGGCGTGCTGTAAAGCAAAGGATGAGTTAGCTGGGGGCTTCAAAAGGGGATGTATGGGGTGTCTCACATGCATGCATGCACAGATGTTCATGCACAAATGCATACCTGCACTCTCCCTGTGCCTGGTATTCCTTAGTCAGGACAAGAGATACCAATCTGTACTGATACAATAAATACACGTAACTGAGGTTTACAGTTCAAACAAGCTATGAGGAGCCACCACAAATCAGCTTGTCACGTTGCCACCAGCATTACAATCAATCTCCCATAAAGGGCTTAGGCTCTGACTCCTTTCTTCAGTTTGCTTATTTTTGTGGGCTAACTGGCTGCAAGGGAGTCACTAAAAGATGAGTGGACTCAGACCTTTCTGTTTTAAAAGGAGTGAAGCACTCTTACACTTCAGCAGTAGAGCCCACTTGAAAAAAAGAAGGGATCAGGAGAAAAGCAAACAAAAGCCATCCACCTCTGTGCTAATGGTTTGAGTCTAGGCCCAACAGCCAGAAAATGCTGCTGAAGCAAGGGAAGTTATGGGCAGCTAGGGCTGGAGCAGTTGTGTTATACTATAATAAATGAAGTCCTGGTTTGGACTGTTTGAATGCAGGGCAGTTAATCCCCATCACACCATTAGAATTTGGATTCCCTTATTGTTACGTCTTTCCCTTCTGGCTTCAGCCTCTGTCCTGCTTTTCCCTGAGGATGGTTTCGTGGAGGAGTTTGGCTCCAAATTGAAGCATCTTCCCCAGCAAACCAGGTACATGTGGCTTCTGATGGGTGTCAGCTTAGGTCCTGGTGGTTTCAACGTCCATATTTTGGCTGCAGTGGTGTGAGACCTGAGAATGTGGTCCCATGCCATAGGCAGGGGAAGCCTGGAGGTGCTGAGCTATGACTCCCCTTGGTCTTGCTTGCTGCTTTGGCTGGTTTACTTTTCCCATGCAGCTAGTGTCAGAGGGGCTCATCTTCTCTGGCTTCGGCAAGCCAACAAGGCCTTCCGCACTTGGTGGGGACTATGGGTGACCTGCTGTGAGTGCCTTCTCTGACATTGTTCAGATTTCTACCCTAAATGCTTTGGATGTTTTGGGTATGGGGACACCTTACCTAGCTGAATAGAACCCTCACTGTTAGCTGTCAATGTGAACGCCACCACAGCAATAAAAACAACTAGAACAACTCAGAAATAAGGCACTCAACTAGAGCATCCTGCAAAACTAACACAACCTCTTTTGCTTTTTACCTTTCCTGCTACTCTGAACTGGGCTAATGGTTTCCATGTTTTTTTCCACAATGACTCCCAAATGTTTTTTCCTGATCAGCATGCTGAATGGCTGTTTCATTTAGCACATAATCATTAGTTGCACTCATTGCTACCAGACATGTTAGTTTGCCTTTGCAAAATACTGAAAGGCATTTACCATCTGCTGATTCACTCATAACAGTATTGGTGTAGCCATATTGCTTTTAATAATAATAATAACAATAATTATACGCTTGGCTTCTTTCTCATGCTTTTCATCAGATCTTAAAGTGCTCAGAAATCCAAATTGCTCTGAATCCTGTTACAAAGCTCATCGTCACCAACTTTATCCATAAATGCTGCAGTCTGAGCTCAGCTACCCAGTTTCAGACCAGAGGCCCCCGGTACTTTTTTGTATGAAATCCTCCTGTCCCAAATCAATCTCTCTGATTTTGTAAAGCAGTTTTCTACCTATTTAGTTCCGAAGTCTCCACCTCAATCATAACTCTTGTCTTGTCTTCCATTGGTTTTTCTGTATGGCAAATTCCCCTGTTGATAGGCCACCAGTGACACCCTCAGAGATAGGCCAAGGCACTTGGCTACAAATTATCCCAGTCACTTTTATGTATTTAGACTCATATTTGCTACAAATGACTGTAAGGGAATCTAGCAACATCTTAGCAGGTAACATTCATGTTGATGAAGTCAGAAATGGGTGTAAATAATACTGACGCTCCCTTTCAAATTTGGCTAAGCTGAATTCCTTCTCTTTCTTTCCCATGCAATAATGTCCTTTAAGATCTCAGCAAGTGTCAAGCTCCCTGAGATAAACTCTTGATGCCACAACTCTCCAGCCACCTATTAAATATTTGTCACACCTTTCTCAGAATGCTTGTCTGGTATTTTATTTTGTTTTATTTCATTTTAACTATTTTATTTATTAAGTAAAAGTATGAAAGCAACTACTCTGGAGGGCTTTTTCATTGCCAGCTTTTGCACCTCACTTTAGGATTGTCATTGCAGTTCTTATGTGGCTTGTCTTAGCCTGGAAAGCCCAAATTAGCAGAGGTAATACTGTGCATATACAGACAAAGCAAAAAGTGAAGAGAATGAGAGAAGTGATACAAAGGGATTTTCCAGCTCTGTCAATAAATTTACCACAATAATTACTTCCTTCAACATGTTCAACAGACCTGCAATACAGAACTA
This sequence comes from Psittacus erithacus, assembly GCA_009867235.2. NCBI lineage: Eukaryota > Metazoa > Chordata > Aves > Psittaciformes > Psittacidae > Psittacus > Psittacus erithacus. Next base: position 53,172 of record WYDI02022483.1, read on the forward strand.
CTTACAACATAATACCTTTTGGAGATCAGGGTTCTCTTTTCTGTTTCCAGGATATCTGTGCACAGGGCTGAATGCCTGTAATTTTGATATTTAGAAGCTGTTCTTTAGCTAGTCGCCACTCTCATCACTCACAACACATGCACACAGTGCTTGCTTATCTTGCATGGTGTAGCTGCTATTCTCCCCCCTGTTATTAATACCTCTTAAATGCCTGAAGATCACCTAGGTCTGACTAAAGCTACACTTTAGTGCTCCCACTTCAGTATGGAAACGTGAAAGGACTCACAGAGGCATACTTCTGAACACAACCAAGGAGCATCAAATGAAACTAATGGGAGTAAAGATGAAGGCCAAAGACAGGGGAAGATGAGCTGGACAATGCCTTTCTAAGGGTGTGGTGGGTGCTAGAAGATAACCAGACTCAAGAGGGCACAACTAATTCATGCCAGAAATACATGCAGGGTCCCTGAGTATGTGAACATATAAATGTCGAAAGTCTTAGAAGTGGGTAGGGGCACGACAGCATGAGGAAGGGAGCATTTAATGCATCTTCCTTGCTTTTACATTCACCCTATGCAATTTCCAGCAACCCTGCTTGAAGACACGACTCCAAGTCAGGGTATTTGGCCCTCTTAAGAAAGCTCTGATTGCAAATGTTAGGAGGTGAATTTTACTTCAGATGCTTATTCTCAGGCATGCCAATCAAAATTGCCCCTTTCATTCACGTTATTGTCAGTGAAGTGGTACTTCCACTGAGAATGGTGAAGAAGTGGAGAAACGGCTATGGGAAGCAAATGCCATTGTACACACAGAACTTCACTGGTACAAATGTCTGTGGGACACTTGTCTAAGTGTTTACCCAGTGCTCACAGCTTAATTTCATTATTGCAGAAATAAAGAGAACAGACACTTCTCACAGGAACAGAAAAAGCCTCCGTTCCTTGCCATGTTGTGAACTCATTAAAACTCGACAGCCTTTCACCCTCCCCATTAAAAAATGAAGGAGCAGGTGATGCAAGAACTCACTGAGATTATGAAGGAAAATGGGACTGAAGGATTGCCCCAAGATGGGGGCAGGCTCATCCTGCTCATCTTTTTCTGGGGGAGGCATTGCAGCCTCTGACCAGGGATCTGTTGCTTGTTACTGCAGATGGCACTGAGGTGAAGATGAATGCCAGACACATTAGGTTTATCAGGATGGATTTTACCAACTTGAACATGTGGATGAAAACAGGAAAGTCAATAAATGAGCCACGAAGAACCAGACTGGGAAAGCCAGTCTTTGGGTTTTTCTTTTCTTAATGTGGGCAGCTTCTTGGGCACAAACAAATGCTGCAGACACGTATTTGTTGTTTAAACCTGGTCACATCTGAAATCTCTTTAGACATTTGACTGACTTTAAATGCTTCTTGATATAAGACCAGTCTAAGAATCAAAGCCAATAGATTAACCCAGCCCCTGAGAAACAGGCACTTTACTTCCCCTGGTTAGTCTAGCTTGTGCATGAAAAGGACACCCCTCTTTCACTTCTCTGGCAACCATTTTTTAAAGCATGAAATTATGGCAAGCTATTAAACAGAGCACTATTGTACTCATGCAATGGGATATATCATTGCAGTTTGTGGTGTACTGTGAATTAGCCTAGAATTCAAACCAGGCTGTAATCTGGAGTAGGTTGTAATGTGGACCAATAAACTCTAGGAAACAGATCTGAGTGTAGGGACCCTTTCTCAGCTCCCATAAGAACAAATTAATGCAGCCACCAGCATTAATATAGTTCTCTGGGTCTTAAGGTATATTTATGTACCTTTGCCAAGCACACTTTTTTCTAGGGCTTTTTTTAAATACAAAAACAAGAAAAAAGAATTGAGGGGAGGCTGAACCAAGTCCTGTTTAAATCTGTGTGGACCTGGCTGGAACTGTGTGAGTTGCTTATGCAAAGATAGCTTTGCTTCCTAAGAAAATATGAGGGGGAACTTGAACCATGTCTTCCCGTCTTCACTGCTCCCGCTTCCAAGTTGCTTCTTGCTTCATTACAGTGGTTCTCCATTAAAGTGAATGATGTTTTCCTGAACGGTGATTTAAGGAGGTATTTTCGAGGAATGCAAGAGCTATTTTAATTTCTGGAGCTATACTTAATAGCTGTTTAATTTACTAAAACATGGCTTTGCAGAAATCTGACTCAGAAATACTCATATGCCAGATAAAAAATGCAGGATGACCAGAACAGTAAAAGAAGATGTGAAAAATAAAGCTTTTTCTTTCTATTATTTGAAAACCCCTCCCCCCTCAACATCTTGCATGTCTGTCCTCCTTGATTCTACACAAATGTCAATTTTCCAGTAGTTTCAGATGTTTCTGAAAGGATTTGTATCCCTGATCAATCCTATGAAACAGCGTGTAATAATAATGCTGGTAAAATAGTGAGTAGAAAATAGCAGGCACTTCCATGATTAAGTCAAACCATTTCCTTTCTGTGGCTGAAGATCTGCAGGGTGTAAACAGGCCAGGTAAACCTTTCTTTCTCCTTTGATATCATCTAAGAGTGAGGTGGTCTGACCACAGAAGTCCTCTTCTTTCTTCATGGAAACAGGAGGGCTTGGCATGACACACGCACATATGAAACTCCTGTTGTGAACTCATAACCTTAACAATACTCCACACAGGCACACAACAGCCAAGATTGCCTCAAGGCATTCACTAAAACCACTGATTTTAAACTGGGCTACTTGGAAATTCCTGGCAGAGGAACCAGATTTGTACGTTTGTGATTTGTACTATACCAACTAATTGCATCCTTCCTGAGCAGAAACAATGCAATGCCATCGACACAACTTGCACAATGCAGTGTCATGCAAATGCTTGGCAGTTCAAGGGGCACTTAAGGACGTTCGTAAATAGCTAATGCAGAGATTTCCACCTCATGCACACAACCCATTCACAAAGGCAAGCTGACAGCAAATGGTGACCTGTATGGACAAATTACTGGGGAGAAATGACTTGATCTAAGGAAATTCTTACCTGTGTATTTATGTTGAAATAATAATCATAGCCTTTCTGGTGCAAAGCCCCACTTGCATTTTTTGCAGTGCCTTAAAGCACTGTTTGCACTGGGGTAACTTACTACAATGTGGTATCTTCCCAGAGACACTTTTCCACCAGGGAGCCCTGAGGTTTAATACATGCAAAGGTCTACACAAACACACATAAATTGCACAGGTGGGTAGATATCATATACTGGTTTTCAGCTGAATTAAGTGAACGCTGTCCTCAAATTATAATCGTTAAAGGCAGCTTAGATTTGGGGATTAAACTACTTGACAGTCTTCTTTTAAACTGGACTCCGTGGAGTTTTCAAGAAGCAGCATTATACTATTTTTCAGAATTCAAATGAATGAGCTTTAAACTCATGAAAAGGTAAACACACTGATGCCTGCATGACTTTTCTGGGTTTATGAGATATTCTGGCAATGGAAATACAAAGAACCACCTTAAATCCCACTGTGCACAGATACCTAGTTCCTGGAGCGCAGTTTGTCTGTGGAGGGGTTCCTCTGCCATTCATTGCAATTTCCCCTGAAAATATTACTGTGAAATATTAAATCAAGTAGAAGCCTTAGGAACATGCTTTTACACAAGAGCTTTTTCTACAAGCCAGCTCTGAAGAAGTCATTGCATTTCAAGAAGGGGTAGAAGATAGATCAGGAGACATCTTCAATCATGCTGTATGGTACTATTTTGACACTACATAAACAAAACATGTAGTTACAGATGAAAAATAACTCAGGATTACAGCCTGTGTTTTACAATCAATCCTTCTGAGCTTTTTATATTATCATTATTTTAATGACAGTAGAAGTATGTCGGAAATCTCAGTGCATTCATATGTGTATATATAGATATGTATTTGAGTATACACATATACGTACATAAATGCATATTTATATGTAAAAGCAGTCCATTGCAAATGCATGTCATTCTATAAATGTCTAGAATATGCAAGGGTATAAATGTCTAGACTATGCAAGGGTATAAATGTCTTTTAAAGACCTTTTCATCAAAAGTGAGTCCTGGCTTTAAAGAGATCTGGATGAATGTCAATAGAGATGCCTTTAAATCAGCGACTGTAAGACCAGCTCATGAAGCAATGTGAGCTTACTTTACAAACAAGGGCTACTAATGAAGAGAAACTGGGTTAGATGACAGCCCCTTCTCACCACTGCAGCCCTCAAGCATGACTCGAGAGTAGTTATTTTTACTAGTGGGGTACCAGAAGGATGCAGACCACTGTTCTGGATGGAGCTTGTCTGCTTCATACAGCCCAGGGGTTGGCCCTGCCTCTTTTATTATTTTATCATATAGGAGGGAAACTTGCAAGTAGCCTCTGTGTAAATGTGCATCTTTTTTAATGCCTGATTTGATTTTCCCATTTGTATGTTCACTCAAGATAAACACAGGGAGATTTCAATTCAGTTAACAGTAGTATTCTGGTAAAACACCCCCAGAAATCAGGAGGGGCTAACGTTATTTTAAATGGTTCTTGTCTCCATTTATACTAAGCAAGCTGAGCCTGGGGTTTGTCTAAAACAGAGCAGAGAGACCACCGAGTAGTCTCATCAGCAGAGCACTAATTGTGGCCATTTATTATAGTCACTTATCTGATAGTAGCTTCTTTATCTGTGATAGTTTTACAGGAATAAAATCCACCAGGCATTTGCGCCAGTATATAAACATGTTACCTTGTGGCAGTGTCTGTTACTTACTGTCAACACTTGCCTGAGAAAAAAATGCCTATCTATCTCTAGCTTATACGAAGTAATGATGAGTTTAATACGCTCCAGTGAAAGCTGCAGAATAAACAAGGCATCACAAGTGTTTGTCTTGTCTGGCCTCTTAAACAAACAAAGGTGACTGAGAAGTACAAACAACACCAGGTTAGGGCTTATCGGGGTGATGGTGGCAGTGCTGCTAATGTAAGCTCTCCTAGAGAGCCAGGGCTGTGTGCTGCAAATTGCTACAGTAAATATAGGGAGAGCCCTTTATAAGAGAAGTCTTTTCCTTAAGCCAGTATTTTGGCAAAAAAATTGTATACGAGGCTGTAACATCATGGCTGTTTCAGAGCTAGTCCTGCTATGCCGGGGTGCATGGGGATGAGAGTAGATGGGACGCAGCACACAGCCTCAGTTCTACGAGCTTAGCCTGGCCCTGGTGACTTAGACCAAGCAGAGTTCTCATGAGCAATTGTCCTGCTCAGCCCACCTTCTCCCCTCAAATACAGTGGATAAATGAGGAAGTCTCATGTCGGTGGTGTGAATGCCATCCAACAGAGGAAGGACCATCAAATAACACTTGGGGCTTTCAGATCAGCCAGAACAAGCTCATTTTGCATATGCCCTCAGTCACTGTGACCGACAAAATTGATGGACTGATGGACATAAACTGAAGATCAACACTTCAATCTCAGTAGAGTCTTTGTTAAGGAATTATCCCTGTTAAGGGAGACACTTCAGACCATCCATCCCCTGGCTGACAATAAATAAGCTAGCCCTTGCTTGGCTGCAGTGTTGATCTTTTGATAAGTGATGGAAATACATCCCATTTGTCATAATGAAATATCAGGGACAAGTAGAGTTAGCTACCTAGGACAGCTGTGTTTAATATCAAACGCAGCATGAAATCACCTGAAAGGGAAAATTCAGTTACAGATTGAATGTTTTGTAGAGGACCTCAATTTAGTAATCAATCACAGCCCATGGGGGAGGATCCACACAGGCGTACACCTGACACAGAAATTGCAAAACGTCTTACAGTTGGCTGAGGTGTTTGGCAAGCATTAATGCCATTCCTCAGCCTTATGGGAGGGCTACTGATGTTCAGCTTTGCAGAGTCAACTCACCATGCTCTCCACGCAAAACACCACATGTAAAGTGCATATGCTTGTGACAGATGCACTTTTTTCATGCAGAACTGCCCTTCCTGCAAGTCAGGCCATCAGGATGGGAGCTTCCTGCTTTGGTTTAGCTGGAAAAAGTGAGGCAATTGCAGCTTCATCATCTCGCAGAGAGCAACAGGCTGACTTGAAAGCTTTCTTGTCTGCTTTCAGCATGCTTATTCCCAGGGCTGCAAGCAAAGAGCTGGACTGTTGGGTGACAGCATGGCTTTCATTTGCAGAAGATCATGTAATCTGGAAAATGTTTGAAGCGATAATTTCATTTTGAACTGCTTTGGCACTGCAAACGAAGTGACTCAGGAACAGACGAAAAGCACTGGCAGTGCAATTCACCTGTCAGATAAATCCTTCTCAAATAGCTAAGTGCATGGCAGATGTGGGAAAGCCACAAGGCTGTGTCAGCAGGAGGGATGAAATAGCTTAAGGGGGTTATCCAGCCCCACTTCGTACTGTGTGCCCGTACTGTTGCACAGACCCTTTCGGATTAGACTGATGGTCATTTGGTGTAGTTGCTGGTAGCTGGAGACTCATTTTACCCCAACATTTGCCACTTAGATGATCTACTAGCCAGCTGCCCAGTGGTTCTTAGGCACTTGTTTTGTTCTGTAGCTAAGTCAAGCCAGAGGCACATACCACGTTGGGTACCCAAGCTCCCAAGCATGGCATCTTCTCAGCTAGCCAGAGGGCAGGGTGGCCGTATCACCAGTCTCAGAGCATAATTCATCTTCCCATGCAGAGACATGCACCAGGTCCAAATCTATGTGCTGTGTGTCATGGTCACCATCAAGTAGAGATCCCTGCTTAGGGAGGGCAAGGAGTGAGAAGATGGAGGGTCAGCTGCGTATCAGCAAAAAAATGGCCCAGTTTTCCTAGTCAGTAGCTTAGCTGGTCCAGCCCTGGATACGAAAGTCAACCTAATCTCTACACAGGCAATCAAAACTCAGTGGTTAAAACTCATTACCAGTACTGTTGATGGTGCGTGAACCAGAGGAGAGCTGGCTACATTTCCCAGGGCTGTACAGTTTCTATGCTGCTAACCGAGTAGAAAATACAAAAACAAGGTAGTATTTTTGTCAGTAAATGAAACATATCTGACTCAAATTTCCTGCAGAAGACAGCAGATCCATTGATTAAAAGCGTGTCATTTTTATAGTCACTTCTCCGAGCACAACCACATTTAAGAAAGCCACAAACCTGAATGTCAATATGATTTTACATTTAAAAAAGAGATTTAGCACGTTACAGTACATTTTCCCTGGGCTGCAGGGGAACTGTTTCTTGCTTAGCTGTGAGTTCATAAATTATCAGGTCGAGTTCATGCACTATCGTGTTTCAGGACAGAGCTGTTTTACAAATAATGCTACACGGTGGTTCTGTTTCATTGGGAAAGCCTTCAAATATGAGAGATTGATATTGCAGGGAAACAATGCAAAGGGGTGGGCAACTGATTCTGATAGAGTTAAAAACCTGTTACCACTTCAGTGGCTGTTGCTTAATCTCCTTTTTTTTAGAGTCGATAACATGATCATAAAGTTCACTCCTGGCACAGGAGTTTCTCAATCCAGAAGTGAATTCCAGATACAAACATGAGTAGTACTATTACTAAAACCTCCTCCTTTCCAATGACAGAAGTGCAAATAAATACAGAATTTGATTTGTGATAAGAGCTGCTGGGGTCCAGCCAATATTTGGCTTTATAAAAACAACTTTGCAAAGACAGAAATATAAAACATTAATTATGAGGGCACAGAAGTACACCTCCTGAACTCAAAATTTTGCAACTCTCTATTAAGAGGTTTTGAAGCAAAACCAGGGCCTGCCTTTAGCTTTTTATTGCTCTGTGATCAGCTGTACCACTGCAGGCAGGGAGACCCAAAAATCTCATCTGCAGCCTGTTGTCATCAATTGAATTTGTGCATAGCCTGCCTCCGTCACCTGCCTTGAAAGGGCTGCTTTGTAATGATACCTCTTGTAGCAATGGCAGAGAATTGAGATGAGGTGTTTTGAAGGGAATGTGGCTTTTTCCTTTGGAAGGGGCCAGTTTCAGCTCTAGAAGAACCAAGATTCCTTCTCTGTGCAACCCTGGAAGAACAGGGAGGAAGTTTCACATAT
>WYDI02022483.1:61333-90871 GCA_009867235.2 Psittacus erithacus
GGCCAGTTTCAGCTCTAGAAGAACCAAGATTCCTTCTCTGTGCAACCCTGGAAGAACAGGGAGGAAGTTTCACATATTTAGGTCCAGGGAGCTGTTGTCTCTGCAGATTAGGTAAGAAATTTCGTTTAGATCTGATTTCTAGTCCCAGATTTGTAACAAACTGTTTTCAGCAAGTCTTTACATCCTGCATTTCAGCTCTTTCTATGGGAAGAAATAGGTGTTGTGACTTTTGTTAAGCCATTTGTGAATCTCAGTGGGGAGAAAAAAATTCATGTAAGTACAATGTAAACAGCTCAGTCTGAACAGCTTTGAGACCTGGGTTAGTGATTACAAACAGTGTCTCCTCCTGTACTCCTTTGCTTTTAAAATCTGACACTGCAGCTGTGATGGCATTACAGGGATTTCACAGTTATGTCAGATGCTGCTTGCAATGAGCTGTTTGAAAACACTTAATGAAGACTAAGTAAAGCTGTCACAAGGTCTTAGTGTGGGAAAGGGGGGGTGCCTTTAAGATTAATACCATGGTTTAATGTTTTCTCTCTAGAAATGTAGTTTAATCATAACAGAGATTTTTAGCTTTCTAATAATTGTGTAATTTCATTTTATAACAGCAACATTTCCAAAGTTATTTCTTGAATTCTTAACGTAAACCCTGTCTTTCAGAAGGTATCTGTTAGTATCTTTGTCTGATGTTCTCAGTCCCCTTCTCTTCCCCTAACACCAGCTGGAACCTACAAAACTCCTTAGGACTATTTTGATGCTTGTGCTGCCTGCCAAAATCAGGAAGTGTAAACCACACACAAAACCTTTTATTTCTTTTAATTATTATTTCTTTTTTTTATTGCAGCAAGCTGAGAAAATTGGGAACAGACTCTTATGTTGTCTCCTCTATAGTATAACAAGCTTGTGCCATAGCTGTGATAACACCTATGCCTGTAAACAGTCTGGTTAATTAGAGCATGATGCTGTTTTATAGGATGCAGGTGATCATGTATACATCTTTGGGATGACAAGCAGGTGAAGCTCACTGTGTGGGGAAGCTGATTCTCACATTGCACTAGCAAGGGATTGGGAGGGACCCAAATTCAGGTAAAATAAGTAGTGCAGTGAAGCCTCAGGTCCATTGCTTGAAGATTGTTGTACTGTTTAGGCACAGAAGGATGGATTACAGATTTTCTGGCCTAAATTCCATCCCCAAAATCTGTTTAATACTTGTGTGAGTGCCAGAAGTGTCTTTTATTTGCTTCAGCAACAGCAGCCAGTTAGATGATATCAGCTACTTCTTCATTCAGTTGTCTTTTTGCATGCTGATAAACACCACATAAGACAGGGGAAAGAAACCTTAAGCCATGAGCTTATCCTCTGTATAATAGGATGCACCTTGAAACAATTTTGATGTCTCCATTGAAATCAGCTTAGGTTAAGCCTACATAAATAGTGTCAAAGGGGAACACACCCAGAACACTCTGGGAGATCATGATAAACACTCCTGATGTTCTGCAGCTGTGCTCATCATCTGCGCATTTCACAATAAAACTTTACAAAGCATCCAGAAACCCAGCTGGTTGTATTCACTAGGATGGCTTTCTTCACCATGGCATTTTGTTCTGGATCTGTTGCCCTGCGCTACTCCCTCCTCTGCTTTCAGTCCCCATCAGTTACTTCTTAGTAGATACAGCAAATAATGATACTTTTTTTTGGAGATGTTTTAGACTTCAGGACTGAATTTTACTGCTTTAAAAGTGAGAAAATGCATAAATTCCCTGAGCAGAAATGGAGTCCAGTTTACAGTTAATTGCATCAAAGAACATGCAATTTCCAAGTACTTTTGAGTTAGTATTTACTTATGACTGTGACTAATTCCCCTCTGAAGTGACTAAGCCTTGATTCTGAGACTTGTATATACATGATAAAGTCCAAGTATGTGAGCGATCGTGCTGCTGCTTCTATCTTTCTGCTCTAAGATCACCTATCGCCAAAAGTTGAGCACTGCTATCTGCAGGCTTGGGGTCTCCTTTTGTAAAAGCAAATAAAGGAAACTCAACTAAAAGGACTCACACCTGAGTCTCCTCTCGCTAACAGTATATCACTGGCATAATTCCCCTGACGAAAGTGGAATTCCTGCTGATTTACACCAAGAGCATTAAGGAGCGAGGGCTCAGGTCTTAAGTGCTGGGGTTTAGCCGTATTTCTTCTGTCTTCATTCCTTTCCCGACGATTCGCAGGAAATCTCACTTTGGGGAGATAAGTGCCTACAAGAATGTTGAAATTAATTTTGGAGCAGCCCGAAATGGCCGCACAGACAATCAGCCAGAGGAAATGCCCCAGCAGAGGGATTTATTGCACTATCGCTCCTCTTTGCCAAGCTGTAACATCTTAATCTTTCATGATGACATTATTATGAACCAGCCAAAGCAGAGACAGCCCTGAGAGACTGATGGCTCAGTATTTCATAGATTTCCTTGAGACCTGCTAATCCTTGATGTGGCTTAAGCAGAGCTAACTGAAATGTTACACAGGTCACCCCATCCCATTCACAGACATGGAGTGACTTTTGGGGGAGCAGTGTGTTTCCTCCTGAGCCAAGCTAGTGTCCCCTCACCACAAGGTATTGTAGCTCTGTTTTGGAGGTTACCAACATGGGGCCCCATCAGTGGCTTCCTTGAGTCATCAGGGGGATGGCAGGTCCTGGAACACAGAGAGCAGGTCTCTAGCATCCAGGCTATGCAATAATCGTGCAAAATGGGAAGATTTCTAGTTCTCAATTGTACTGGTGACTGAGATGATGGAAAGCAGAGAAATGGGTCAATTGTCCCATCAGTAGGCCCAGTCCAGGTCTTCTACATTATCTTTGGTTTCTTTGTGTTTCAAGGGGAAGTACACCTTCCTAACTGATAACATTTATAGCCTTAAATGGCCCATTTCTTGACAAACAGTGCATTGCACCTCTGCTTTTTAGAAGTGGAATTAAACATGTAATGACCTTCCCTCCCAGCTTCAAGGATTACAATGGCTTGCTCCAATTTTATCCCAAGTACTTGGCTTGTAGGCTGAATCTGGGTTGGTCTGGAGAGTCCCATCTTCTCCTGAGGTTAGATGTCAGTGTTGAGTCTGAGACACATTTCAGACAGTTTGCGTCATTGTGTAAACAGTGATAACAATATTTAATGATGATAAATCTGAATTTTACCACAAAACTATAAAACAACCAGAGAGAATGAATTATGCAATTTACAGCTAGCAGCAAGAAGGCAGCCAAAGGGAAAGCAAAGGATATGTACAGCACAGAGACAAATTTAGTGGTCTGAGACTATAGTGTCATTTGTTTTTGTGTTTAGCAGCACTTAGCAGTCATGGTGCATAAATAATATTTATTGCAGTGGAACATGGGAATGCTGCTGGCGACTACTTGTCACTATGCAGGATGCTGCTCCATGCAGCGCAGCAAGGTGTATCTTGGGTCTGGAGGGTTCATCTCGGGCTCCTTGGTCCCCTGATCCTCAAGGGCTGATGCTGGGTGACACCGTGCTTCCACACCTTCCTGGGGTGTGTGAAAACACTGGCACTCGCTGAAGCCTCTTTCTGTTCCAGCCTAATAAAACTCTGCTGTTCTTGCTAACTTAATTACCCCAATGAATTTAAAGTATACAGTATTGAGAGCTGAACAATGGCAAGAAGAAAAGAAAATCAACAATAAAGAATTTTTGCATAGAGGGGAGCTGCAAAACTCAAACATTTGTGTTATTTGTGGTTAGTTTGTTTATTTTTAATATAGGAAGACCAAAAAGAGGAAGGAAAATAAGGAACAGCATCTGTAAACTATATTCCTTCCCCTTTTCTTCTTTCAATGCCATCCCATTATTTACTTTTTAATACTTTTTGTTATAACGGTATCAAAGTCCTTCTGGAAATGTACTGTTTCTCATACATCCTTCACTTTTCTGGTGAAAGCCTTGAAACACAAAAAGTCAGTATTGTACAGAAGTTCTCCAGAATTCCCATCTTGAGAACAGCAAATTAAAGTTTATTTTAAAAAACTGAACATGATTTGGTTTTAATACCTTGGGGGGGGGGGGCAGAAATCAAAGCTGAAATACAGTGGTGATTTTACAAAATCAAGAATATCAGCATCAGTGCCCATTTTATTATTGTGATCCCATGCTGGTATCATGTGGGCGATTTGCAGACTATTAAAACAATGATATGAGCAAGAATGAAAATTCAGCACCTCGGCCTGCTGTGATCACGGATAACGTGAGGGAGAGGCGTCAGCTCTGTGCCCCTTTCTTCACACACCCCTTTCCTGACGGGACTAGGGCACCACATGGGATGTCTGGGGCTAACCGGGACGTTCCTCTGCCGAGGGTAGCAGGGTGGCTATGTCTATGGTGATAGGATGAGGAGGGCTTGCTAATGGTCCAGGGTGGACCGGTGCTTTGGAGGATGATTTTTTTTTAGGGAAGGTCCTTCTTTTCTCCCCAAATCCTCTGCCTGGGACAGAGGCGCTTCTGTACAAAACTTGGAAGAGCTCTGGCCCCATCTCTGCAAGGGCTGTTTACATCCTGCCTGTAAACAGGAGATAGCTTTCAGATAATACTTACCTACCTCTGTGAGTGCTGTGAAAATCTGTAGCCTCTATCCTTAAGTAAGTCCACTGTGAATCACTTTAAGTAGAAAGTGTCTGAGCTTCCTCCAGCCCACAGTGAAAAAACAAAGTCAATATACAAGAGTGAGGAAATGCCAAATTGCTCAAGCTCTCCATTCTTCTGACTTCTAAGAGGATACTGTAAATTACAGGGTAAACAACTTTTGAAACAACATTTAAAAAGTGATGTGCCACTTGCCAGTGTCCCTTTAACTATGAAAAATAACAGCAACATAGGAAAAAATGAAAATTTACCATCAGGGACATCTTCCCCTGCAGCATAATGCAGAATTTAATGAATAGAATGAATGAAACGGCAGAGGATCCAAGCATTACACAACGGCTATAATTGTGCTAACCAGCTGTAGTCATCTGCTGCTTCCAAAAAAAGTTCAGAGCATTTTGACAGTGTCGCCTGTGTGGATTGGAAAGCTGCAGCAAAAATGTATTTCCATTTATTATTCAAAGAAAAAAGAGGATCTATTCCTCAGTGTCAGATTTTGCTTGAAAGGTGCCGAGACAGCGGAGAGTGAAGAACAGGATTGCTTACAAAGCCAGGGGGAAGGAAAAGGAAGAGAAGAAAAAGGCAGTATCTCTTCTAGGAAAAGATTTTAGATGAGGGTATGCTGTGGGATCCAGTCGCACCGGTAACCAGCTTTTTCCTGCAGGTGATGGGAGAACTGTGCCCATCCAGCTCCCAGGAATGCCCAAAATGGAGGCTTTTTGTCCCAGGAAAAGGTGGTTTTTTCCAGCACAAAGGCTGCTGCCAGACTGCTATTTTGAAAGCGTTACGGTGTGGCTGACTTGGCTGCTCCAGGCAGGGCTTGGGAATTAGGCATCACAAAACACAGCTTTTAGGCATCTGTAGACAACATGTGGCAAAGCTGGGGCCATGTAGCAGCTGGGCCACCTAACGGGAAAGGCAATCCCAGTTCTGCCCTCTCCAGACCAATGTCACTCTACTGAGGAACCCTGAGCCAACACAGAGACCAGGAGCTTGCTGTGTGGAGCCTGTGCCATGCAAACTAGCCCTGAGAAGATGGATCCACGACCACTGCTTCTGTGGTTGTTGCTTTCCTTATAGCATTACTCAGAGATCTGCCTTGAAGGCTTTTCCATGCTGGAGACTGGTTCTATAGGGAAGGAGAGGTGACGAAGTGTATTAGAAGGATGCTGTAGCTTCACAGGCAAGGTATGACCTGGGAATACAGATGAATCCTCTTCAGAAAAACTCACCATCATTATGATTTCAAATGAACTGTTTTTTAATAAATGCCCTTTTTGATACGTTCATGGGCTGCGGAGCTCTAGGAATGCTTTGGTGTGCATGGTGTGCAGGTCAGATTCATTTAATTTGGAGGTGAGGTAGGCAGTTTTATCCAGTTTTTAGTACTTGGTTTTGTTTTTGGTCACAGATCATTTACTGAACCTGTTTTAAGTGGAATGGAGGGTGGTTTTTTTTTCAAGCCAAGAGGGTTGGTTCTGGCTTGTTACAAACCAGCGGCTTTCAACAGGATCCAAATCTATCTTCAGCTTTTCTGGGTAACTCTAAATGAGTACTTTAACTTGGGGATTTCTGTGCTGAGGAAGAAGGGAAGTTAGCAGCTCAGCACAGAAGTAGAAGTGGCATGTGAGTGTTTCTGATGTCCCGTGTCTCCCTTTCCATACTTGCACAGTAAAAAGTGAAGCTGGTGTGGGTCACTGTGTACCTTATGAATTGTGATCCTCTTGTTATTAACTAGATTTCAGTTCGCAATTGCCAGGGGCAGTGAGGATGGCACCTTGGTTCAGTACATGCCCTACATAAGAGAGAAAAGCCTTTATCAAGGGTAGAAAAGCCAGAAAGAGTTTAGGGATTGCTCATTTTGCAGAAATACATTAATGGAAAATATTGGGCCTAATCATGTGAGTTAAGATAAATTTAAGGGGGTAGATATTACATGCAACTGAAACAAAAGGTTTTGAAAGGACTGTCACAATGGAAAACTGGAGGAAAGAAAGAAAAGAAAAAAGAATGGAGCAAACACATGCATCATACCTTGAAATACATCCTTAGTGAAACACTGCTGGCGATAGTCCTGCTTCTAATGGGAAGTCAGACTAGATGACCTCTAGAGGTCCCTTCTAACCAAAATTTCTATGATTCTGTGAGTCATATACATTTCTTCATAATTTCTTCTTGTCATTTTACCTGTTACTTTTCCTAGGGAAATCCTCCAATTTAAAACTTCAGTCTCTTTTACACCAGAATATTTGAGCAGTGACTTCTGACACTGGATTAGGCTATAGCAAGCACTCAGCTTCTGCTGCTAAATAGGTAGAAAGGACAGGCTAAACCAATCAAGAGAATTCTCTTTTTTCACTATCAGGTAAAACGCAAGGTCCTAGGACTCTCAAATTCACTGGTATTTATCATAGTATTGCTATGCAGAAGGGAGATGTGATGGGTACTCCAGTTAAGCTTATATGACGGTGTCTAGTCACCCTAAGCAAGGGAGTGAAGGTAGAAAAGGGCAGAGTCAGGCTGGGCATCTGAATCACACTGTATTGTTTCAGCTTTTGGCCTGGATGGTGGAGGTCATTTGACAAGGAGACTGCTGAGCTGTGAACAGCGAACAGCAAAGTAACTTGGTCTGCTTTGAGATATTTATACTTACAGTGCAGGAAACAGCAAGGATTTGGCCATCCAGCTGTTTGCAAACAATGAGGAGTATTGCAGCAACAGCAAATCACTCTCCCAGTATTAATTTTCAAATAGTATTTGGAATAGGTCAGATCAGACCCATTTAGGAAAGACATGAGCAGAGCAGATCAGCTAGAGTTACCTCCATCTGGAGTTCCCACCAGAATTCCCCGCGCTGCTTCTCCTCATCCATTCACTGAGATGGAGGCTCAAATGTTGCCAGCTGTGATAAGGTGCATGGGCCACACTAAATTTGCCCTAACTATTCCTTCATCTCACTGCCCGACCCAACAGTAAATTATTCAATTGACTGCCTGTCCTGGGGTTTAAGATCAGAATACTTCAGCCTTCACCTCAATTGACTGTTATGGACACCCTCTTCTCTGCCAGCTCCTGCTGCTTTTACAGTGATTTGAGGGCACTCATCACCTATTAGCGCTGTGGCTTTCAAGAGCATCATACTCTTCCCTTGCCTATATTCCTATTCAATTTAGATATGCTTACGAGAGATGCTCTGTCCTTGCTGGGGTTGTTCCGGCTGGGGCTGCATTTATTTTAGTTGCTTTAGTTACTCAAAGAGGCTCAGATCAACCCCCCGGTCCCAGCATTCGCTGTCTGGAATTTGAATGGTTTATCTCATGCCCCAGCAGGCTCCACAGCAGCATGCTGCACCAAGCCCCTGCTTATCGCCACTCTGACATGGCTTCTCTAAGCAAATGTTTAGCCCTACTTGACTCGGGATGAGTGCTGTATTGATTATTAACTTTAAACAAACATCTGGTTTTCATTATGAATGGTAGCAGACCAGAGAGGGGTGCTGTACTGGGCGGTGCGGTCACTTAACAACCATCAAGGCTGGCTATAAAGAAAATTTAACATATCCTGTAATTATAGTCTGCACAGCACAGGGGGATTTGGGATCTGCAGATCTGATTTCAGAACAGAAGAAAATGTTTATTGTATCTGCTATGCACATTTATTTACTCAGTAGTAGCAAGGCTTTTGAAATATTGCCTGTGCAAGAGCTTATTCCTTGCTTGTGAGAAGGACTTTCTTGTTTAAGCCAGGAAACCTGAGCGAAGCTCTTGGTCAGGATGGCCTGCTTAATGCTTTTACAGGCTTCAGGATTTCAGGGTTTGTCAACTACGTGGATCTGTTCTGTAATATAAATAACATCTTCCCCCCCCCCAGTCCTGCCAGCACCAACAAATCCCAGCTCCTCCGTCCATGAGGAATTGCTGCACCTGGGGTGGCTCTGCAGTGGTCCTGTGGGGCGCAATGATGGGATGCTGGGGACATCTCCCCAAAAGCTGGAAATGGAAAGGATTTGGCCATCCATCGGTGGTCCCTGACCTCTGAAAAAGAGTGAGTTTGAAGGGATCCAAGGGTGGCCCCTGGTTGTCCCCAACACTGATGAACCCAAAAGGGTGAATTTGCACCCGGCGGCCACATCTGTAACCCCGCAAGCAGCATCAGTGCCCAGCTCCCAGGGAATTATCAGCCAAAGGGACGTTTTGGGGATGATGTAATGCTGTAACTTGAGCTCCAGCTGAAAGGACATGGTAGGTGGAGTTTCTATGGAGCCAGACAGAGCTGGGATCCTCTCCCTTTTTCTCTTTTTCTGGCTCATTCAGGCTGTCTCAATTAAAGCTTGGTCAAATTAATCTTGCACTCTTAATGTCAGTTGCTATTTTTCTAATTCACCTCCACACTCTTAAAGACTATTTCTCCAAACAAAACAGGTCTGTTCTTCAATTTCAGGCTGTCAATTTCATGGGCTGCTGATACATTTATTAGGTGTGTAATTTGCTATTTTTAGGAGGCTGCGGGGGAGCAGCACCATTTTTTTTTCTTCTCTTTTGCATTTATAAACCTCTTACAGTTCCCTGTCCACTGAAAATATTTTTACTATTTAAAATGTAGTACCAAAGTCCAGGTATCTCTGTCCAAATTCCTCCCTGGTGTAACTCCACTGACCTCTGTTTCACAAGGAGTAAATTTATTCTCTAACTAAGGCTCTTTTTTTTCCCCCTTTTTGGTAGACATGAACACTTCTTGGCCACTGCTGGATGCAGGAAAGCATCCAACCTTATGGACCGATGATGTGATCAGAAACAGGCCTCAGCCACAAACTCTGCTGTAGGAAATACTTAGACCTTTTTAGAGTTAAGCCTGTCCCTTAGTCCCACTATCTGAAATCATGAATGCCCATGCACTACACAGGGCACAAAGTCTGCTGCCAGACTTTGCTCGTTTCAATGTAGTTGTGAAGGATTCGGCAACAATTTGAGGCCAATTCTTATGTGGAGCTGGGAGACTTATCTACACTCCTGCAAGAAGGCAGTCTCTTTTGCCTGTCTGGCCTCTGAAATGAAGAGATGGGAGAGGCGGTCATCATCACTTCAGGGCACAACCCGTCTCCTGTGCCAGCTATGCTCTGTCTAGGATATTCAGCACCCACCAAGGCCAAGCCAGGTGGTAGAGGCACAAGGGGATTGCACTGTGGCCATACAGATAGAGTGGTGGCAATGCATTTGTAGAAGTCAACCAGCCAGGTTAACCAGTGGAGAAGCACTTACAATACAGAGGATGTAACTGGGAAAGGATCGTGGTATTAGAGAGAGAGAGAGAGGAGATGTTTGTATTTTTCTTCACGCATGATGTGGGGTAGAAGGACTTTGAGTCCATCCATGGTTCTTCAGTGGGTACAAAGGTACCAGGACAGAAGGTGCCTTCTGGTATTTCCTTATGTCCATATACCTTTTCCAGCTGGTTGGAGAGATTTTCTGCATCATGCCTCTATCCCAAATATGGGGGCTCTGGAGTTACTGTCCCAGTTGTACACAGCCATTGCTGCACACCTTTTGCCATGAACGTTTCCAAAGATGCTTTGTAAAAAAGGGGGATGAGCGTGATGTGTCTCAGACTTCTTCAACATTTGCAGTCCTTGTAGTTTATGCTGAAGCCCAGCATTTTCTACGGTAGCAACACCTAGCCTTTACTGAGCCATCTTCTCTTGTTTTGTTGTCCCTGTTCTTCCCTCCCATTCCCACATCTGTAATAAAGCAGTGCCAGGGGGCTAGAGGGAAAAACGAATGTGGCCATGCAGACAGACTTGAGCTGAAGGTGGGTTGAGAGACCAGGATCAATGTCTCACAGCACTAACTCATGCTAGATGGCCAAGGCGCAGAGGAGAAGGTGTCTACTGCCTTCATGGGTAGCAATAAAAGACGCAGAAATAAACAATGTAGGAAAACAGCTCTTGGGCCAGACCTCCAAGCATGATTAGACACCTAATTTCCTTGTGGGAGGTTAAATGTCGAAGCACCTAAATGCCTTTGGAGATCTGGCCCACCACTTTCTCATTATAAAATGCAAGAGATAAGCTTGCTTGTGCTATCCACATGCCAGATGCGATCGGACCTGTTTGCTCTCTTCTGTGTATCTGTGTGCTGGAATTTTTCTGGGACCTAATTCTTGGCATATCCCCACAACATGCTGGTCTGCTCTGGGCATGTTTGAGATGGTTTGGGGTTTACTGCTGCTACCGAGTTGCTTCAGAAAGTATCTGAGGACTGCTGTGCTGTATGGGCTGCTGCGTCTCAGAGTCAGGCTGGAAATCTCTGCTGAGTACAGCAACCTTAGAGCGGAGAAATGAAGCAGAGTCCAACTGCTCACCGGAAAGGGGGGTGAGGGGCAGGATTGAAATGGAAATGCAGAAATGATAGCAGACTCTAGAAATGTGTCTGAAAAGTAATTTTGTGAGGGTGAGGTGGGATGGCAGGGGCTAAAACCCTCCTCTGCATGGCTCTCCTTCCAAATAAACACACAGTTAATGAACAGTCACTATCTCCGCAGATTTGCTAGGTATGCTGTTGCTGCCTCCTCTGTGGTCTTCTAGCATGACGAGCCCAACAAATTAAGCAGCACAACTCCATGCAGGCTCACCCAGAGCTTGTTCCAGCTAATCAAGTGGCAAGTGATAGACACCCTAGATAGTCTGCTGATCTGCACAGTCCCATTTATCTTCATCAGGAGGAGCGGCTGGTCCCAGCCCATCCCTCCCAGGGCTGCAGGAGAGTGCCCAGAACTGGCTGCTCAGTGGGAGGCCTCTCTGGGAGGCCAGGAGCAGCCCTGGACACTAGGGATTAGGGATGCAGAGGATCAAACCCTATGGCCTAGGGCAGCAATGAGAGTGGCAGAGGCAGACTGAACAGCAGAGATGCTGTGCTTATTGGTCCTGCTGTATCCTGCTCTGTCGGTGCTGGGCTCATGGACACTTGTCCCTGTGGTCAGGCTCTTTGAGGGCTTGCAGATGAAGCTGCTGGAGGATGGCTAGGCAATTAGGGTGGCTGCTGGCATTGCTGGCTGCTTCTTCCAGCCCAGAGGAGATGTGTTCTCACTGGGGGGAAAAGGTGATGCCATGAGGCAGCATGTGGTGACAAGGAGCATCAGCACTATGAGGGGAAAAAAAAGCAACTTGGAGGCAAACTATTTGATGAAAGACTTTCACAATGCATGTTTTAAATAGACAGACATATTCAAAGGTAGCTCTTAGAGTTACTAAGTCACACATGCAGAAGGTGGCAAAACTCATTATCCATGTCTCTCCTCCTCATTTTTAATTGAGAAGGAAAATAAATGGTTAGTGGAAAATTCAGATGAAAATGTTAAAACCTCTTGACCAACAATTGATATTTTTTTTTTTAACCGGCTGTGCTGACTACCCTGGTTCTGTGTTGTTGTGGGGGCTATTTATCTTACTCATAGACTTGGAGGCCAATGCAAATCTAAAACATCCTTTATCTTATTACAGGAGGAGGTTTCCATTTGCTCTTGCCAAATGAACTTAGGGATGTCGTGGTACTTTTTTACTCCTGTCCATCCTTATAAGCAGCATCCAATCAAATAAATTATTTGCTGGATGATGTTTATTTTCGGTATGATATTTTTCATGTGAAAATTTGCACTGGTAAATAATGCAAGGTAATAATTTTCAGCCACATTTTTTTTTCCCCACTGGTGAACATGTATTTAAGATAACTACAAAATTGCTGTAAAGGGAAATGAGTAATTGTTGTAGGTAAAACAAGTCTGAAAACATTGAAACATTTAGTGTTGACATTTTAAAGACAGCCTTTCAGTAGCGTTGCTCAAAACCAATGGTTATTTCAGATTTACTTCAGTTTTATTGAAATGGCTTGAGAATGACATTAAAGGTTCATGAAGGAACCAAAATACAGCCTTCAACTCACTTTTCCTCCAGTGTTTCAGCTACACAAGAAGCAAATCAACCCCAAACCAACACATATTTCAGGTCCACTTCAGGCAGTCTTTCCTGCTGGTGCTCCTCTTCTGTTTGGTTTTGTTAGTGAGCTGAAAGACCAGTTTTTGCTTCTCTCTCTGGGCAAACAGCACCTTTCAGTTACTCTCCAGCTATAACCATCACACACAAATATCTCAGCCTGACTAGTTTTTGTTTCAGCCTTCCAGGTGACTCCTGTACATCTCAGCACCTGCAGTGGGTCCTTTTTCTGCTTCCTGTGCTTCAGCTGCTGCCTCTGCGCTGTGATTTTGAAGGCGCAATGCAGGGACACCAGGGCTGCAGGTATGTCTTTACACGCTGCAGTTTTAGCTCGTGACTCTCTACTTTCTAAGAACAGTGTGGACATAATTACATGGAAGAGTGAGTAAATGCTTTTGCAACTTTCCTGCCTGACTTCAGCATGCACAGCTGAGGGGGAAGTGGCTGGTGGTGAGCCATATATAGCATCCTTAGAGAAGTAGGGAGATATCAGTGGTGTAATGCCGCATGTGTGTTAATCATGCAGAAGTGCTCTGTCCTAGTTGATGGGTCTAATCAAACTGTAAATAGCCGTCTTTGCAGGACAAGGTGTTAGCAGGACGGGTTAATACCTCAGATCCTATGTCCTAACCCAGGAGCCCCTGGTGAGGGCATAGTGGTATTGCCTTAAAGGAAAGAACCTGCTGGAGGGCGCTTTCAATTGGAAGGGTCCTTTTCCAGACCAGCTCTGCACGAGATGGAGTTTTTTGGTGCGGTTGGATGGCTGTTTTTCTCATGAGCTTGACACATGGGGCCTGCCTTTCTCACCCCCTCTAAATGGGTAGACTTGGGGGGATGAGGAGTCCTTAAGGGAAGGCAAATTCCTGTGCGCACACTGAAGCCAGCGGCATGCACTGAACCACCCATGATTAGTAGTTTATAAACTACACAGACCACGGTACTCTGATTTCTTTTTATTGTGCAGGGCTCCTTGGGAACTGAATGTCCTGCTTTTTTATACAGTTTACTCCAGACAAAGGTCCCTTCCCTTTTTCTAATCTTGCTTTGCTTTTCCTTCCCAAGGCTGGCATATCAATAATTCATCTCCCTTGTATCCAGGAGGTTTCTAAACAACAGGAAACTTCAGGGATGGAACAGAAACATAAAACATTTCTGCAGCCATTTGCCTTCTGCATGCTAAGAGAGAGAGTGTTGTACTGATGGGCTTGGGTTTTTTTTGCTGAGCATCGTGGTTGAGCCCGACTGTAATAAAACCTTATGACAACACATATTTTTAGCTTCTTGGGTAATAGGGCCGGAGCTGGGCTTTGAGTGCCATGTCTCATATGGGAGATGCATTTATGGGAGCTGGCAGTAACTGCTAAAGCTGAACTGGGGCAAAGTTAGCAAGAAATCTGCTGAGGGTAGTTGCAGAACCCAGGAGTCGCAGGCATCATAGCCTTTGCTCCAGGTCTGTCTTTAGACAAGCAGAAAAAGTCTCCTTTCTGCCTTGTTCTTTGTTAGTGGCTTCTTATTTGCTACTTGGTGGTATGTAGTATATCATATCATCACTTGTAATGAGCCCGAGCTTTCCTGACCTGGCCGCGTCTCCTCGCTGGCAGGTCTGTCACTATCTTACAAGCAGTATGGCAATTCATCCACACCCAGACCTGACTTTACACCTCAGCAATTGCAAATCCTCTTTTTATTTTAAAAAGATGAAAAGAGTTCCTTTTCTTATGAGTTTAGTGGATGCAGACTTTCATAGCTGCATTACTTCTCATTCTAAGAAATGGGATCACATTGTTCCCGTCCACTGTCACCTTCTTATCCACTGCTGGATTCCATTCAAAACCACTTTCCTGCTTTGTAAAACCCCTCAGGACTCTGCTTCACCTTCCCTCATTTCCTACCAGTGGGCTGCTCTCCTTCTGGACCAGATTTTTGTCCCTTTCTTGGGATAGTCCATGCCGTCTCACGTGCGCCTGCTCATTCTCTCTGCTTGGAGCCAAACATCTTGCCCCTCTAAATCAAATCCTTCCTCAAAGCCTTCATTCTCTCCTTAGCTTACATTTGGCGGTCTATAAAACATTTTCTAACCTGTGTATTTAAGATCTTTTATTACTCCCCCCCCCTCCAATTTTATTAGCTTCCTGCATTTGCACAATATCAGAAACACCAGCTCGTCTTGGTAGGGCACAGGCCAGTGATACCAGGTAAAGCTTTGTGAAGCTGTTCCCTTAGTAAACTGATGAGACAGAGATTTATCATAGGGAAAATCCACAGACTGATAGGTTACCAGCAGATACACGTAATTTTAAACTTGATATGGTAGAAATAATGATAGAATAACATAACTGATAAAAATAATTACCAGGATTAGAGAACAAATGTAAGTCAATGATAGCTGATTAATTGAATTACAAAACCCCAGATGTATGTAGAGATGCCCCGCTTGGATGAGAAGTGTTTGATCACTATTCAGAGATCTGCAGGGATGGGCTGGGGTCCCTGCAGCCCTGTGTGCACACAGAGCATCGCTGGAATGCAGTACCGGAAGATTAGTAAAAACAAGTTCTGATCCTTTTTTTTTTCCTTTCATTGAACAAATGGCCATTTCAGCAAAACATTAAAATCTTGCTTGTCAAAACCATCAAATAATCTGCCACTTTAGGAGGAAGGGTGTGGGATTCTTTTTTTCCCCTTATATTTAATGGTCTTTAGTGAACAGCTTACATATATCCTTGCACACCCACCCACCCACACGTAGATAAATATAGATGTATGAAAATAATATGAAACGTAGTTCAATCCCATAGCACATAATAATTAAGTGCCCAATTTAAATAAGCATTTCAGCATATGCTTACAATCTACCTGGCTTCAATGAGACTTGAGCACACACTTCATTTCCACCTCATGCTTCTATGCCCTTTCTGAACCAGGATTTTACCTGAATGAAAGCTAAAACATTGAACAAGATTTTGGGTTCTTTTTCCCCCTTCCTTACAGAATAAATGTCCTTTTATAACTGAGATAGGAGACTTTCAAGCTTCCCAGTGCAGAATGTAGCTGTACAGAATTCCCAACTCCATAGTAAAAGAAGCGATACTGCACACTGTTCTGCTGGCACGTTATTGTGGTGAATACTTTTATTTGATTTTAGTCCATTCATAGCGTGAAGCAGCAGTTACTCTGCCGCAGATAAAGCACAAGCAATTTGGAGCAGAGCCATGTTTTTGACTACAATAACTCTATTGGCTGGAGTCTAGTTTGTGTAATCACTAAAATTAACACATGACAGTATGAGTACTGAGTTCAAAGCAGGAAACAATCCCAGATACAGCTACAGAAATTGCTCCAGTCCAATTACTGTAAAACAGATGAGGATAAAGTTAGTGTCCCAGTGAGTCATCCAGCCAAGATTCACATTTCAAAAAGGAGCCATTCCAGGGGTAGAAATGAGGACAGAACTGTTTCAGAATAGCCATGAAAAATATGTACAGAACACGGTCTGATTATACAAATTTGCAGGCTGTTCCCAGCAAAATGAAGCAAAACAAATGATCCTCAGTAATAAAGGAGCAAATATCTTTCTGGTGAAGAAAATAGAGTGAATTTGGCCTAGTATGTTTTTCATTAACTCTTTCCTTTAAAGGAACACATTGTGCAATGAAGTTTGGCTTAATATTTAAGTTTTGATTAAATTAAATAATCTTTTACAATATTTAAGACCGGTAGAAAATATTTCTATGATTTGTTACAAATCCCTGGAGAAATATTTAAAAACAAGACCAACAAGCAAACATATTAATACCATATTTTCAACTTAGATTTTCTTGCATTGTGTTGAGCATGAGAATCTGAAAGTAAAATTCAGCAGGAGATAACTGGAAACCAAACTGAATGTAGTTAGCTACAGTTTGGTCTTTATGCTGACAGAAGTGGGAAAAGGAAGGGAAAGGAAAAAGGGAAGAAGAGATGAGGGGAGAAAAAGAGAATAAGAAAAAAGAAAAGACACTACAGAGGGTGCAAGGAATAAAAACCATGTCTCTTAATATTTGAATAACCTCAAATGTTATTTGAAATGTGTCCATTTTCTTTAAAAATACATATTTTTCTGGATTCAGACATCTAGTGACCACGACTGAACAGGGACCTTCCTGTGACCTGATTTTCATTTATGCTAAGACCAATTTCTATCACTCTAGCCAGGCAAAGAGGTCATACATTACGAGTCACTTTTATTTTCAGTTCCTTTACATAGAGATAGTCTGAGCATGAAAATGAATCCCCAGATTATTTTTATTTGCATTTTTAAACTGGTAGTATCAACGGAATCAAAAAATGCTATTTGTACACTGCAAGTTGTTTCCATCATTTATCTTACTCCTAGTGAAATGTTTCCCAGTTGCTTGTCCTCCTTCTCAAGGTTACCTACTCCTGAATCTGCAAGCTGGGCTGGCAATGCCTTTCTTTTCACCCTTGTAATAGCAAGAACATGACTCTGCCTGGTGAAAGTACTTAGGTGATGGGAGAGCACATAGTTCCCTTTGGCCGAGTTGCCTCCTGTGATACTTCTGCAGTTGATGAGCAACAAAAGCTTCCCAAATGAAATATTTGGTTTGCATTTGATTCTAGCATGCAGCACAGAGCTAAGGTCACCAGCTAACATCGCAACGAAGAACTGTAATTTAGCCTTAGAAAAAATTGGCTTGTTCTGACTTAATCAACAGAAGTCCAGACGTGCAGCACTGCACAAACTTGGGTCACTCGTGTATTTCAGTTTGTGGTTTATTTCTCTCTTTGTCCTAGACCCAATCCTCTAAAAGGCCAGGGTTTTCAATAGTGCTTTGCATAGGCTGTTTTGCATAATACTAACATGAAACAAAAATAGAGAGAAATCTGAAGCCTAGAAAAAAAAGAATTATTAGCCAACATAACATATTTTTTAACAAGCCTAACCAGAAAAGCAGGGAAAAATGGACACTGTCATGTCCTGGAGGATGGATGGAAAAAAGTTCTTTGCTCTGTGCTCCCAACTGGGCTTACTTGGTTCTGTGCCTATAGTGATATGCTGTCTGTACCATATGCATTTGTAATGTGCTTTGAGGTCTCTCTAAATGCAATCTTGGAGCCAAGTAACATGCTTATTATTACAACCTTAGCTCCAGAGTGAAAACTGCAGACCACTTAACACTGTTTTCTTTCAATCCAAGGAGATAAGGAGCTAAGCATCTTGAAAGAGAACTTGCATTTGTGGTAGGTGCAATAATAACTTTTTGCGCAACTGCTCTGTGGAAGGAGTTAAAAGAGAGTATAGGTGGCCATCCTGCGACATGGTGTCAATGCAATTAGTGCTGCTTATTGTTGACTGGGACAGCAGAGGTGGGGAAATTGCACCTTGTTAGCCCCAAATACATTATGGCCTCCTAATGAACTCCATTTTATAGCCAAACTCCTTTAAATTGTCTCTTTCCATGATTAATTCACATCTTTCTCCCATTTCGGCAGGCTATTGTTGATAGGGAGTGACCAGTGTTGAATGAGTAAAAAGTACTAATGCATGTTCTTTCCAGGGGGAGATAACCCTTCTCTAAACATGATGAATGCATTTTTTACAGAGGAAGATACCCTGTGTGGCAAGGGCTTATGTATAAGTACTGGAAAGCATGTATTGTGTGGGGGTTGGTGGGACAAATTCTTGCAGCTCCGGGCTATTTGCAGAAGCTCTGTGGGCTTTTCGGGCTGCTTTTGCAGCCAAAGTGGCCTCGTCTCAGAGGAGGAGGAGAGGATCCATCAGTGCTGGGAGAAGTTGGGCTGGAGGAGGGATCATGTGGCAGCAGAAACAATGGCACAGGGGCTGCGCCCCAGGAGAAGCTCCATTCTGCTTGCCCTGTTCACGCAGTTGCTTTTGACTGAGGATAAGTAAGAGTTAAACAGAATAAGAGGGAAGGTGATGGTACTTGACATTCTGCAGCACAGAGGTAAAAGGCCAAAAGATGTGTAAATACAACAGGCAGACTAAAATTATACATATCTATTACCTGTATCTATAGAAATATCTCTAAGTGCATACCCATATATCGCCACACCAGCAAATAATGTTATAGCACTTGCAAATATTCATGCATCAGGGTCTTTTCCCAACTCATCTCTGGCAAGAGAAGACAGCAGTAAAAGAAAGAGGGGGGAAAAAAAATCTTCCCCAAGCTGATTATCAAATAAAATACTGTTTTATTTTCTGTCTAATAAGTACAAGAAGTTCCATAACTCCCCTGATTAGGCATATTATCCTTCTTCAGAAAGTCAGCTTGATTTATGCAGAAAGTGATTTGGACATACTTTCCTCTGGCTATAGAGATTTCATAATTCCTGGTGTATGTCTGGAAAATCTCCCCTCGTCCTGAGTCCAAACCAAATTAATGTCTTCCAGAATGACCTGAGGAATTAATGAGGTTTTCGCTGTCAGTTCTGCCCATGCAGGGTCAAGTAAATCATTTGCTGGCCCTTACTCCAGTGTTTTTCGCTGTCTTTCTGACTCCATGTACAATGATAACAAAGTTGCAGATGCCTTTGAAATACGGCATCACTGACACTCTCCGTCCATCTGTTGGGACATATTTTAGGCTCTGTTTCTCTGTCTGCTGTAAACTCTGCCTTTAATGGAGTCAGTAATTGCTGATAAATGGGGTATCAATGAAGTCAGTGTACTGTAGGTTTCCCCATTCTTTTCTGCTGATGTGTGCTATTTAAATCTCTCTGCCATTACTTAAAGTTATTGTGTGTTCTCGTCTTTAATTCCAGCCCCGGCATTCTTGGCCCCAGCCACAATTTTTAATACATAGCAAAACTAGGTACTACGGAGAGCTGTTTGGCAGTAAACAAGTTATCCTCAATTCCCCACTCTGCTGTCCCCAACTAAAGAAAATGTGAAACACATTGAGAGTACCTACATTAAGTTTGAGTAATTCACAGATTTTCTTTCTCTCATGTCATAAATATTTTAAACCAACCCAATTTTGACATTGCAGCCAAGCAATAAAACCCATGATCCATCCCCTTTCCCCTCCCCTCCTTTCGTCCCCATGTTGTAGAGATCCTGAAGTAAAGTGAGCCCACACTTTACCCTACATTTTATATTGCCTTTCTCTATAATTTATCACAGCTTTTAAGGGTATTAAAATCTTACTTAAGACGAGTACTGCTTGTGTCTCTGACAGTGTGTACTCTATAATCTATTAGGCTCTCTGCCAGCTATCTCGGCAGTTATATCTCATTTTCTTGCATGGCATCTAAGCACAGAATAAATTACTCTAATTGCAAAAATAACAATGACACGTGCAGTAGCATCTGCATCCAACAGGCTCTTTCAAAATGCAGACACAGTTCCTCTCCAAGCCTAAAGCTAAAGAAGAGACAAAGAGCAGAAGAAATGAATGGGAAAATCAGATTCACCCTATTGCATGTATCCTGTTACTGGCTGCAGCCAAGAGCTGACGACCTAGGAAAAAGGCGCAAAGAAATTCATACTGGATAATTATAGAAATGCCATTACATAGGGATACTGTTCCCAACGCCCTTTAGTCAGTGGATAATTTGTCCCCAGAAACATACGGAACTATTGCTACTGCCTGCGAGGTTAAGACCGGGTTTGAATTCTGGTTCACCCATGTTTCTTAGTCTTCAAAGATTTTAGCTATGCTTTAAGGGCTTTTGGTTTGCTGCTTGAAGCTTGTTTCATAGTTCTCATAGTTCGCTGGGAAGGGATGCTCAGATCATTCTTTTCTGTTAAGTTGATGGCATTTGACTTTGAAGGAAGAGTCCCCTGCAGCTGGCCTTTGGGACAAGTAGGATGACTGAGGTAGTGATCAGTCTAAAGTCATGTTACACTAAGTAAATGGGGAGACCTAAAGCACAGGAAATACACATTTTGTTGAATCTAAAGCTTTGTGAGTGGGTCAGTGAAATATAATTGTGACATGGAGCTGGTGTGGCTTGTAGAAGGGAGACTAATGAAAGCACTTCTGTGTGATCGAAGAGGTCACAAGCATATTGAATGTGCACACCTTGTTCCATCAGCTATTATAGAATTGCATGGCCAAGGTGTGCATATATTTACTTGAGACCTCACATATGCAGGGTTTGGACGAGAACTAGGGATTAGCTGATTCTTCCACTGAACCCTGAGAATCTGCCAGCCGTGGACTGGCAGTGGATTTGCAGTGAAAGAACATTTTCCTTCATTCATTTTGAATTCATTATGTCTCCTGTCCATTGCAAGCCTCCAGGTTCTTGAATTGCAAGTGAGGAGAACTTGACTCTTAGCCATGTCCTTTCTACCAAAAGGCTGAATCTTTAAATTTATTTTCCCTTGTTCCTAGTTACTTCTATTACAGTCCTTGAATCTCTTTGTTTCTTTTCTACTTACTTCAGGAGACTGGAATAAAGCAGAACACTTCGATGGCTATTCCTGGTTGTTAGGTTAAAATGTATTTGTATTCCTGGAGACTAGGTGCTCCTGAATTGCATCAGAAGTTCACAGCAGAAGACATATCTTTGAGAGATTTTGACTTTTAACTGCCTGATTTGAAGATACTTTTTTTGGGTTATCAATGTTTCATAAAGTGCTTCAAAATTGTCTTGTGAAAGATGAATTATTATAATAACCTTTGCAAAAGAACAAAATATAAGATTTGTTCCTCTGCACTTTTATAGATCTTAAGGCAGAAGAAGTAGGTATATTACATTTATCTAATTTAAATTCCTGTCAAACAAAGGCCATAAACCATGCATAAAGATTTGTATCCTTAGATTAAGTTAAAACCTACCTTTTGAAATATGTTGCCTTGATTCCGAGCGCTCACATCATAACAGAATGTGCCACACACCTAGGGAGGTTACTGGAAATACTCCCTGTTATAACTAGTTTGCCTTAATTCTGCTGGTCTCATCTTGTAGTCACTAGACCTTGTTATACTCTTGTCTAACAGAGGAAACATGTCTCCCTGTGTAGATGGCTGAAGGGCAGTCAAGTTAACTCTCAGTGATCTCTTGGGGAACCCTAGCAGATGTAACCTCTTAAGTCTCTTCCTGTTAGACTCAGACAGCAACCCCATGAAAGAAATTGTCCCTCTTTGCTCAGGGGGAAGCCTGACCTCCCTTTTGCTGTCCTTATTTTGCTGAAAACTTCCTTCCTGGTTCTTTTCCCTGAAAGAAAGCAGCTTCTGGATTTTCGTTCTTCTGGGAGAGACACAGTGTGATGACTCCCATTTCCTCTCTTCTCTTTTCAGTTTCTTCCCCATACCTTCTCTTCTTTTTTCTTTTAAACATAAATGATGATTTTACTGCTTTTTGCTATGGCTAATCTAATGCAAATGAAGAAGTCATGGTCTGCCTCTTGGGATGATTTTACAAAAGTTTCAGGAACATTACAGCATGTTCTAAATCTTATATTATTAAATATTATTTGTTGGGTATATGACACAGCAAATGCACATTCTCCAGTTTATTTTTAACTCTTGTCCAAATGTTTTCTCCCTGCTTTTGTTCCTCTCACACTCACTCAGCCTGTAACTTGCGCGACCACTTAAATTCTAGTTACCCCCAACCTGGTATGACTAGGGAAAGAGGTTGTACAACGAATTCAATCACCTCTTGTTCCTGCCAGGTATGTCCAGGAAGTTTAGGGTGGTTTTGGTTCCCACCACAGACAGCCAGCATTACTTGCTGATAGCTGGCTGTGTGCCTGCATATCCTGGCCAATGCTGGGTAGTAATGCCAAGTGCAAGCAGGATTGTGATGGAACCATTCAGTCTTAGGTTGAAAGTGTACAGTTCTTTTACTCTTCTTTCTTCATGAACCATATTCTTTAAGCTCTGTAAGGTTGATCCTTCTTGGACTGGGCCCTCTGTTGTCCATGTGAAATGGTGTTTTCGTGTTTTATCATAATTAATTCTTATGGTCTTTCTAAGAAAAATGTTTCATAAACAAAAGTCACAACTTCCGTCTCACATTTGAAAGAGTTGGTTTTGAAAGCCATGTCTTCAGACCTCAGTTCAGGGCTTTGTTCTTTATTTTCTGAATTTCGCTCTATTCTTCTATATTATAAGGCAGTGACATTACCATTACATGAATGAAACTTCAGCACTTTGCTGTGCTGAATGACTGTTTAAGGGAAGGCACCTAATCAGATCATTTGTTGCTGAGAAAAATGAGGAAGAGACCTTAACTACTGCCTGGAGATATTCTGTTCCAGAGTATCTCTGTTATAGTGCTTAAATACACACAGTAGCTAGATCAGAGGTTTCCAGTTGCTTTGGACAAAATGAACACCAATTTTGGAACCCGTGCTCTAGGTAATTGTTGAGTATATCCTACTAGGGACATCAGTATCTTGAGGAGGCTCAAAATGTAGAGAGAGGGATTTTGCTTGTGGTCCCTTTTTGGTTTTACTCAATCTCCCTCTGTTCTCCTTTAATTTCCTTCTTAGTTTTATGTAAGCTGTATAAAATCTAAATTCAAGGAAAACCTTCCCATTGTCCTTCACTTGCCCCTCTATGAAGTATGTTAGCAGAAACATCTTAAACCTATAGATTAAACAACTCATGTGCATCCCTGGTTTCATGTATGTAAACCTCCATTTAGTTTGTTAGGCTCAGCTGTGATAGGTTTTTATTGGTTTCATATTCATAGTCCTTTTAATCATTCTATTAAAGTTGCTTAAAAAATCTGTTATGGGAAATGTTAAAAAAAGAAGTTAGTTTCCTGAGGGTTTTTGACAAAAGACTTCAATTTTTGATTAACAAAAAAAAAGGAAACTAAAACCTTTAAAAATACAATTAAAGTTTTTGTGAAAATATTTAGATTTCCATTCAAATGTTTGTGGGATTTTTGAAAATCAAACTATTTTACAGGGGAGAAAAATAATTTCCAGTTTTTGTCCAAAAATTTTTAACCTTAATGAAAATTTCCATGAATATGTTTGCATTGGTCTAAAAGCAGGTTTTTTACCCCTTTTCTCCAAAAATATTTCAAAAGAAAACATTTCTATACGCTACTTGATTTCCCCCTCACACCTGTGTAAACCAAATGCAATTCCATTGAAGTGAATAAAGTTATGCTGTTAAAAGAAAGAAAAAGCTTACGTTCATTGCATTTGAATAGATGACTTTGTCATTTAATAAGCTGAGTTTGTTCTAAACAGAACCCTCTAAATCCAGAGATTCAAACACCAGCAGTGTCACAGTCAGTCCTTCATCCATGCAAAGCAGCTCAGGTGGCTCTCTACAGCTGACTCGATAATGTTTCTTTATTTAGGAGTAAAAAGGACTGAGGCATGGAAGAAGGAAGGGACATGGAGGATCATGAGGCATAAACCACTCACTCTTCCTGAGAGGTGGTCAGTGCTGAAGCTCTTTGGCAACTATGTGGAATGTCTGTACTGCTGCTGGTGGTGTTGAGCAGGAACGCAAAGAACTTCAGTCCTCTCATTCTACTTGTCTTGAAGTCTGGCACTCATCCTCCTGCAATCTCCCATGATACAGGAATGAAAATGACTGTACCAGCATCACCACTGATAATCTGTAAATGATCTGTGCCTTTTCATTGCACTTGGTAGCTATGAGAAATGACTTCATAGAACTGGATCTGAAATGTTCTGAACTAAGACAATAGAAGCTAAAGGAAGCACAGGCAAGAGGATAATAGTCTGGTCCTAACTGGCAACATCCAACATGTGCAGTAACTTATATGAAACACTACTTTTCTCAATGGAAAAAAATGAAAAAAATAGATGAACATCGTATTCAGAGCAAGGGAAAAGCATACAGAGGTTCTGTTTCCAACTGGTGCTTTTCATTTTGCCTCAGAAAGGCCTGGGAAAGTCACCATAGCTTCCAAAATACGTACCCAACCATTCTGGATACAGACACTTCTAGAAAAGCTGCCATGATTTTTGATGGCACAAATACCTGCACACAATGCTGTAAGTGCAAGATCTGGAAGCAGGGCAGTGGTTAACAGGGAATCTGCCTTTTAAGTTCAGGGGCTGAAGACTTGAAAGTTGAGATTTACCCAAATTATACCCCTGAAGACAAGTTTAACACCCACTGGTCTTCACAGCAACCATAAAACTACACAGGAACATCTCTGAAGCAGTCCTTTCTGCAATGCAATTTGTACTAGTTTTTCCTAGAGTCCAACCCACTAGTATTACTTAGCAGCTGAGATGACAGACAAGACTTCCATCTTTAGAGCTTCTTTCAGAGAGCTCCTTCAGTTAAGTGCCCTGTGGGTTTTCTTTCCTATTAAGTCTCTCCTTTCCCCTCTGCCCACCCTTTTTTTCTCTTTTCATGAGACTAAAATGATGAAGGAAAATTAATTTTCATTGCAATGCAATGAACTGTGAAAGAGACTCTTAGTTGTGGTCTGGAATGCAGACACTGCTGGCTACCTTCTCAGACCATGGCTAATCACACCACTGACAGACTGGAGCTCACCAGCTGAACTGTAATGCCTCAGTGCAGCCTCTGCTGCTGAGAGTCCACAACGTTGCTGAAATCCTGAGAGTGCTGCATAAGGGATGACTGCTGACAGTAGATGAGGGAAAACTTGTCTGGAGCTATTTCATCTTGCTAGTCACTGTGGTGGCGTTATTCTGCCATCTTTGAGATGCTTTGTTTGGTCCCTTCTTATTAATGTCTAGCTATAATTCTTGGTCTTGTTTTAGAAGGATGATGGCTGGTATTTCCACAATAACAGACTGTGGAACATTATTTATATTAACCTTAGAAGCAGTGGGAAAAGCATGTGCTTGTGCTGCCCATGCCCCTGTGTGCTCCTGGTGATTGCAGCTGAGAGCACAGGGAGGAAAGACAATTGTGGAACATGTCCATGGAGCAGTTCTATGGAATGCTCTGGACTCAGCGTGCTTCTACCACTCTCCTACTTTTTGACAGCTTCCTGCAAACACTCAAATGGGGGGCTGCTCGGCCTGTTACCACGTTTTCATTGTTCTTCCTGCAAACACTCAAATGGGGGGCTGCTCGGCCTATTACCACGTTTTCATTGTTCTTCTTGCAAATACCCATGCATGTGGGCAAGATACTTGTGAATGTAGATGCTGGATATTAATGACGGAAGTACTCTCTCTCATGTATCACGTTTCATTCATTTCATCACAGAAGTGGTGACCAGTCCCATATGAGAAATAATGAGTGATGAGTCAGACAAAAGGAGTTCTAAAAAGAAATTAACCCAGCCTAGAAAGCTGAGTGGTGCAAACACAAAGTGTTCTGTAAGTCACTGCAAAGAGTGAAAATTTCAGCTCTGAACTGAACTCAAACTCTATGGCTAGATAATCTGTGAGTGAAGAACTGTATTTTCCTTTAGTAAGTCAACTGCTTGCTCTGCTCCAGATGTGTTGGCATATTTCTTTTAAAGTGGATGGGATACTGATCTGGAAAAACCAAGAAACAATACCAACAGCTACACAAGCAACTAAACTAGCCGTGGCTATAATCTAATAATGTGTGATAGGCAGGTAATGCATCTTTCAGGTGTGAGGAACATCCTTCTTCCCACATCCATACTTACGAGGGGTAAGTCACACACTTGAAGGTCCCTGAGCTGAGTATATGGATCTGTGATGACCTGGTATCTGCAGTAGAGCCTCATGTACTACCTGGTCAGCAGCTGCTGGCTCTTAATTTGCCTAAAGGGCAGCGACAAAGGCTACTAAGATTCATTGAGTACTTCTTCAGCAAGACCTCTTTGTGTGTTCCCACCATGGCCACTGCATTTTATGGTCATGGATGGAAAGGCAGATAATTAGCATCTGCCGCTTACTTGAAGGCAATACAAGTTTGCAGGTGTCGTGGTTTAAATCCAGCTGGTAACTCAGAACCATGCAGCCACTCACATACCCCCCCCCCCGCCTTTCTCCCCCCTGCTCCCTGAGGGATGGGGAGGAGAGCTGAAAGAATGTAATCCCCATGGGCTGAGTGTTCTTATGAACAGTCCAATAACTAGGGTATAACACAAACCACTGCTGCTACCACCAATAATAATAATGATAAGAGAAATAACAAGGGAAGAGAATACAACCGCTCACCACCTGCCAAGCGATACCCAGCCTGACCAAGCAGGGATCTTGCCCTTCCAGGTAACTGCCTCCAGTTTATATACTGGGCATGATGTGCTGTGGTATGGAATACCTCTTTGGTTAGTTTGGGTCAGCCATCCTGTCTCTGCTTCCTCCCCACTTCCCCTCCTCCCTGGCAGAGCATGAGACTCAGAAAGCCCTTGGTCGGAGTCCTTGACTGCTACTGCTGAACCCAGGACAGCAGGGAATAGCCTTTTCCTTCTAGAAAGCTGCAGTTCAGGGAGGTTCCAGCAATAGGCTGTGAGCTTGAGTTGTTAACAAATAAGGATATCAACAACCCCAAGAGACAGGGACAACGAAGGCTGCCACCCTTCTGCTTTCCCTGCAAATTCCAGTGACTCCCTAGAGTCCATTGGGGAAAACCAGGTGGACTGAATAGTATTACACTGACTCTGGGAAGCCAGGAGTGTCACTCTTACGTAGCTCCCATGCCCGCTGTGGCAATATGCACCTCCTGTGACCAAAGCCTCCTCTCCTAAATGGGAGGCTTGGCCTTGCTATCAGCTGAATTCAGGAGGCTGTAGCCTTATTTATTCTTCTAACCCTTGTGAATCCTCCCTGAGAAAGCAAAATGAATCATGCCAGGTTTGAGTTTCCCCAGAGAAATGTCTGTGTTTAGTGCACATGACTTTAAATTTGTCCCTTCCACCCTCTGGTGATTAATGGCCTGTGATCCTCTGTGATTCATGGCATCTAGAAGACATTATTTTCTGGGATGTAAGAGCTGGACAGCATGTTTTCCTCATCAGTTACTGACTGTGATTGTAAGTGCCTCATCTACCTTATCTAGGATGCTGGTAAAGGTTGTCAGGCAGGCAAATGGGAGATGGGAGAGCAGATGGAGAAAGCCTGTTCCATCACCAAGTTGCTCTTTACCCAGGGCCAGACAATTAGTGCTTCCCTCAGCCTCTGCAAATTGAGCTTTTCCTTTTCTTGGGCTATCCTGAGCCTTTTCCTGAGGCTGAATTAGCTCAGGCTCTCTGAGACCCTTGGAGGGGTTGGTGTGGAAAAAGAAAACCATTCAGTGACTGCTTTCAGCTTGACAGTGATCCTACGCACACCTGTCCATGGAGCTGGCTGTGCCAGATCACTCTGAAAGCCAGGTTCACGCCGTGCCATGCAGAGCACATTTAGGTTGAATTACTGTACTTAAACAAATTCTCATTTTCATGCACTTGATATACACTTTTTTCCCCCCTTTCCCCTCTCCCCATTGGCAACTTAAAGAGCCATTTTTCTTCCTGACGCCAGCTTGGCACTCTCTTTACCAGCATGGGAAAACAGCCGGAGTTATACATATGGAGACCTCATCCTCAGTTGCCTCATGGATTCAGAAGACATCCTGAATATTCATCATTTCTCTTTTTATGAGCACCTTGGCAATTGCCGCCGAAGTTAAAGACTGTTGTAAATTAAGGAATGGCACTTGGTGAATACCAATTTATCCGCATTTCAAGACTTCCCTCACCCCCACCTCCCTTCCACACAATATTGAAGTTCCTGTAGTCTTTGTGAATACAGGGCATTGTTTCTGTGCTGCTGAAGCAGAATTGTTTGTGCATCCCTGAAGACTGTGAAATGTCTGCACCGGGGCTGCTCATTTAAACTCTGTGCACTTACTGTACCCTCTCTGGAACTCCCTTCCTGGAGAAGTCAGCAATGACCTTCTCAGAAGTAATGATAAACACATGCTGAGGAAGCTTGGCTCCTTGACAGGCCCTTTTAATTATTAGTTGTAAATTAGCAAATCATGGGGTTTTTTTCAGTTTCATATCACTACCTGGTTTGCTGCATGTGGGATCCTTCAGGCGCAGTCCCTGCAATATATACTGGTGGCAGACTCATCAAGCAATGTCAATATTCAGTAGTTATTCAATGTATGTAATTTTAACATGCGCCAAACATTATGCCTTAGGAATAATAATGGTGCAGAATTTATTGCAGAGGATTAATTGTGGTTAATAGTTACTGCGTGGTTTTTGAATGTGTGTCAAGTTGTCAAGGAAAATCACTGCTCAATCAAGAGCAAGACAGAAGTAGCTTCATTCAAGGCTTATATATAGAATACTGAAGAACAAAGGACTCCGTCCTGCAAGATGTTGAGCACTCTCTTATTGTCCTTGCCAAAGCAAGTAGACTCAACATCTTCATTGAAGCTAAGCAGGACCTACTTCCCTGAGGTGATACAGAAATTCAGTGGCAAATTGGAGGGTCAAGCCTGGATTTATCAGGACTCATTGTAATCTTAGTTCCATCTTAATTCATTACTGGGCTTTACTAAGGTTTTCATAAATACAAACAGAGTTGCTGACATTCATAATTTTAATGGAGATGCTTGCCATTCTTTTCCCTAAAGCTCCTGGAACCACATTTATAGAATGATAGAATAGTTAGGGTTGGAAAGGACCTAAAGATCATCTAATTCCAACCACCCTGCCGTGGGCAGGGACACCTCACGCTAAACCATGTCACCCAAGGCTCTGTCCAACCCAGCCTTGAATACCCCCAGGGATGGAGAATTCACAGCTTCCCTGGGCAGCTCTTTCCAGCACCTCACCACCCTTACAGTAAAGAACTTCTTCCTTCTATCCAGTCTAAACTTCCCCTGTTTAAGTTTTAACCCATTACCCCTTGTCCTAGAACTACAGCTCCCAATGAATAGTCCAACCCCATCATCCCTATACCACCCCTTCAGATACTGGAAGGCTGCTATGAGGTCTCCACTCAGCCTTCTCTTCTCCAGGCTGAACAGCCCCAACTTT
>WYDI02022485.1:0-90348 GCA_009867235.2 Psittacus erithacus
AGTTCTTTACTGTAAGGGTGGTGAGGCGCTGGAATGGGTTGCCCAGGGAAGTTGTGAATGCTCCATCCCTGGCGGTGCTCAAGGCCAGGTTGTACAGAGCCTTGGGTGGCATGGTTTAGTGTGGGGTGTTCCTGCCCATGGCAGGGGGGTTGCAGCTAGATGATCTTAAGGTCCTTTCCAACCCTAACTATTCTGTGATTCAATGAAGTGAAATTAAGAACAAGTAAGAGTACAGGTGATTTCCAAAGATATGTCTGCCAGTGGCAAACACGTGTTTTTTCTAAGTCCTTGTTTATCTGAATAGTTGCATACATTTCCAAAATGATATTACCTACACTAAAATATGAATTACCTGAATAGACTCAAGCCACATACTCGGTAACTTACCTGCTAGAACAATTTAATGTCTGGTACATACATTAATCTAGTGAAATTAGTTCCAAGTTAAAGACTGAAATTCTTTATCTTTTTTGAGATATACAAAGCCAAAATGGAATGTCCTATTAATATTAGAGGATAGCTTCTAGTAAAAGTCAGATAGTCCAATGTTAAATAGAATGATCCGCTGTCCCTAAGCACTTGTACACAGATTCACAGTAACATCTAAGAACCTATCTGTTCTAACCGCCACTGGGCAGTATAGTTGCTAATTGAACATGGAGAATGGGTTTGTTCCATCAGATGTGTTCATTTCCTCTAAGAACACTCTATGGAATATCAAATGTACTACATATAGCTGTCAACATTAAAAGCATGCAAGTCAAAAGTGCTATTAAAGAGCTAAGTGTACTTCACATGACATTATAAAGCCAAAGCCCTCTTTAAACATAGATCATGTTATTAAGGACTATTCACATTAATGCAAAAATCATAATTCTTAATATATTTTACAAGACATGTCTAGGCTTCTTCCAGGCTCAAGAGTTCCTCAATTTCTTCCACATTTACTAGTAATTATATAAATGAATCAATAGTGTTTCAAGTAGGACAAAAAGAAATAGTTAACTGTAGCAAATCAATACATAACCTTTACCTGCATCCAAGTAAAGCTTCAAAAAAAATGATGTGACATCTACAAATGTTTGTCATCAGCTTACATATCTTTTAATTTGCTATTACAATGTCTATGTGCTATAAATTCTTAGCCATGTTCCAATATAAATATTACACTTTTTAGTAAGAAACACCAAGAGACTTCTAGGAAAGCCTCTGCTTAGTAACTAGTACAGACTATTTGCCTTCCCTGATGTAAATACACGAGATGGGGGGGTGTTGTGTTAATGCAGAAATTAAAGCATGAGGAATTTAGAAATAACTAGGCCTCGGGAACAGCTTGCTAAAAACACAAGCATTGTTCCTCTTACTTCTACCCCTAAAATGCCATGCAAATTAACAGCACCCCACCGATACTGTTTGGGAGCAAAATTTAACACGTGGGGCTGGTACTTTAGTCTCTGTCAGAGAGGACACAAACACTGATGGGAGCTCTACTCATTTAAGGACATTGGAGTTAAGCACCACTAGAAGAAGTGATAGCGGAATTTTCAGGTGAAAAATGTATTAATTTTAAATGACCTCTACTACATACCTCTCTGTTAGTCTGCCTGCTCCTAAAATGTGCAAAATTCCTTTCAAAGACAACTGATTTTAAACAACGTGGTGTTAAACACAGCAAGCAATTTGCACATCTCCCTTAACTCTGTCTAGTTTGTGGGAATTCATATAATTTTAACTATTTTATTTCTACCCTAAAGCATGCACAGAGACCACTATCTTATTCTAAAAGTAATTGAAGGTAAATGCAAGATATGGTTCCAGGAAATTAAAGAAAATCTCCAAACAACACTTCCATGAACAACTTCAGTCTCTTAAGAAATTGGATAGCTGCTCAAATTAGAGTAGAATTAGCCCTGGTAGAAAACAACAGATAGTGGTAAATAGTCTATAAATTCAAACACAGGTTGCATAATCCTGAGGTGTCTCAATTCCAACAAGCCAGACGGATAAATAAATTACTAGATCACCTATTACACATTGATAAACAAGACTCTTAGGAATAGTCTTCTGTCTACATCAAATTGGGTCAGCTTAAAATAATAAAGGAACCACGGATCAATAATGTCCCTTCTAGAACTCTGAGTACTGTTTTGCAGAGCACTTAAAAACCCAACTAATTCTGGCCTTTACCACAGTAACTGAAACATTCATGTTATTAATGTCAGCATGGTCTGAAACTGAAAACATACCAATAGCAAAACACAGTAAACTCACAGAAACAAAACTGGGTTTTGCTTCTGGATAAGGCCTAATATTCATGACTGGAGTTAAACACTGATATTGTTCTTTCAACCAAGGCTCATCCAAGGGGGCAGGAAAAAAAAAAAAAAAAAAAAAAAAAATCAATCCAGGGAAAGAACAAGAGCTACAAAAGCACAAACTATCATCCAGAGAAGATTTCTCTGTTGTTTACTCTATAAACCACACATTATTACAGCCAAATCCCATAGGCCTTGTTTTTGTTAAAATTCCCACCAATTTCAGAAGCCATTTTACCTAGCTTTTTCTTGGCCAGGAAAGGCAAATGCAATCTTTGTGACACACAGCAGAACACAGCTCTTCAGTAGCTTAACATCTCTTTACTCTTACTTGCTGCCATAGAGCAGTGACTTTTACATGGTTACAGTTTTCCCACTGCAAGCACTCAGTGAGGAATAGTGAATCTCTGATTAGACATTACAAAACCTTCTCGGAAGGCTTTCTGAACCACAGCCAGTGGGATTCCCTGCAGCATTAAGGCCCAGTCTTGCTCCCACTACAATCTGTGGGAGCCTTGCTAAGGATGTAAGAGGCATGATGACTGGTCTCCAACAGCAGAGATTACCCATCAAGACTTGATTAAAGACCTACCCACCTGCAAATATATAATAAATAAAGGCCTTAATTGCATAATTAATTACAAGGGTTTTTAATCCACAATAGACACCACCATAGGTTTTAGGTAACCCACATACACTAAACAATTCGTTAGATCATTATTGCTTGACATCCGTTTACAGGAAGATTGCAGAGGGTTTCAAAAGATACATATTTTCAAGAACCAGATAACACGACAGGAAGCATTAAAGTGAAATCAAAAGAACACTACCACAGCCTAGATCTACAGGCAGAAATAATTTCATACTGGGTACACAAGCTTCCAACAAAGGTTTTCTTAACAATATATGCATGATGGGCAGTGATTTTTAATAGTAAGTACAGCACTGCTACTAGACTTTTCCTTTTCTAAAGCACCAGGCAGAGAATGTAGCAGTGTACGCAAGCAGGGTATAAAGACAATGGGATTACATTTTCCTAATTATTTTCTGCTTGAGGTTCACATCACATACACAAAATGAGATCAGCCAGGACTTACGTCTCTAACAAATCACTCAGACTTAAATATTGCTCAGATAAACAAAAGGGGGGGCAAGGCTGAGAAAAGGCAGGGAAGCGCTTCTTCAATCACAGTTGCAGGAAACAAAAACCTGGAGGGGGAAAAAAGCTGTTGGACCGCCACCAAATTTCCCCCCACTAGAGACAAGAGCCCATCTGCTGAGCTCTGCAACTTAGCTTTAACTACCATTCAACTCGCGTCTCCGCAGAGATCAATCTACAGAGCTGGCAGATGGACCCCTGCTTCCCTGAGTTGCTGTGTTATTTGTTTAATAAATTTAATTAATATCCATACTGCATTGGATTGCTCCCAGAAAGGGGGCTGCAGATCGCTCTTTCCCCGATAGCAACATGATGAGTGATTTCCCAGAAAAGACCAGATAACAGTACCCCCAGGCCACTGAAAAATTAAAAGTGCCATGTGCTTACATTACTTCGCATGTATTAATTTTTGCAGTGCACTAATTTGGTTTTGAAGCCTATTTTAACTTTATGAAAGTATGGGATTTTGAAAAAGTCATAATTCATTTTGGTTTATATCAGTTACAAAATTAGTTGGAAAGGAAAAAAGCATCAAACCTAATTGGATTTTCAGAAATTTTATCTATATGCAAGAAAGAAACAAATTGTTAATAAGGGTGTCTCCTCAGGCAATATATATTGTCACAATTTCTGCCAGCAAGTTACAAGCATTCAGGGTCATGTTGGACATGCTTTACTTTAATGCTTAAGAACATATTTATTTTAACCAATAAAGACATATTCAGCCCACATAAAATAAGTTTAAAAGCATGAAGAATGAAAGAAAATAAAACTACCAGCAATTTTTACAGCTAAAAGTGTAAAGGAACAACACAGGCTAAGATATTCCAGTAGCAAGAGGAAGCATAAAATATGCACAAGTGTTGAGAACAAAAATGTTATTTGTCTTCAATATTAGCGTGTCATATTTGTTTTCTTTAAAGGCTTTCATTTTTCATGCTAAAACATGAAACTGAGACATAAGTAAGAATATGATTTCAGTCATGCCTATTTAACTCCTAGAGGTGTGTTAACTGAATACACTTCTCTTTGGGTCCTCTCATTTCCTTATTAACTCACCTTATGGCTGGAATATTCCACCCTCATGCTTATTAGCTCAGCTCCAGCAGCAGGTGTCCTAGCAGACAGTACAGCCTTGCCAGCATTATCTTCAACATCTAACCTTTCCTAATACCTTTTCCAGAAGTAACTGTGGTAGGAAAGGTTAAGCACACCTAAACACTTATCTCTGCTTCTGGGAAGGGGAAGGTCAGAGGTAGCCATCCCTCAGGTCAGCCAGCACACCTGCTCCTGGAGCAGCAGTAGTCCATTGCAATTGAAGTCAGTCTTATTTATTCAAATAATGAGATTTAAGTAAGAGGCCTTTGCTATCTTAGGCGATTATGAGTTAAGCAGGTTAAGGAAAAATAAGACACACAATACTGCATGCAAATCCAAAATGGCATTTAACTAGTTTTAGTTAACTACCACTCCCTTTCCCCTTGCTGGTACTCTATCCCTACACATTAACCTTTTTCATCACTCCTGCTATTTTCATAGTGAGTGCCTAACCTTACCTTCAGAAAACAAAACAGAAAGAGCACTAGTGACCGCAAGTATTGATCATCATCAAAACCACCAGTGATAATTCAGGAAATAAGGGCTGCTATACTTCAGCGGTGTCCAGAAACAATTACCTTCTAGTTCCAGAATGAAATTCACTTGTTGAAAGAGGATCCGGGAAGGCAGCCCTGCATGGAACAAGGCCTGCTCAAAACAGCTGAAGACCCTTCTGTGTACTCTGGCTGCATGCTTTGCAGTTGCAGCTCCTAGAGAAGTGGTAGCAGGGACAGTTACAGGGCAGAGTCTGGCAGTGTCCCCATCCACAAAAGCAGGAGTCACAGCAAGACAAGAAATGCCAGAGAATTAGAGCTGCTCCACGGATAATTTTGAGCAATCCTTTCCCTTCCCAATCTCAAGTATTGCTACACGCACCTCACTGAAAGTGTTTCAAGGAGGTGCTTAGCGCAAAAAACATGTACAGCTCAAAAAGGTGGCATCAATTGACAGATTTCTTTTTATTTTTTTTTTCCAGGTTTGGGGCATTTGACTGTTTTCTGAAAGAAATTAAGATTTTCCCTCTCAATATAACATCTAAATGATCTTTTCTCTCATACCTCTAGCTTTCTAAAATATTTACAAAGCCAAATGATAAGCAAACAACAACTGGCTACCAAATATTTACACTGTTGCTTTTATTCATAAATCCTATTATGGGTTTTGTAAAATTATTTTTTATTATTCCTGTGAGCAGGGAAGCTGAGACAGAGACAGCAACTTGCCTCAAACACTCCCCCAAGGTCAGCGGTATGGTCAAAAGCAGAGACCTCATTCACTCGTGACCTGAAACTCCTCCTTGCTCAGTATCTAGAAAGATCATAGTAAGTAGCTGAAGTCTTGAATACAGTGAACATGAATACGGATTTTTTTTTTTTTTTTAAATACAGGGTTTACGTTGCAGAGTGATGGAAAGGCAGAAGTACCATGGAACAAGCCATCAACGTAGTATATTCCACTAATTTCAAGAACTTCAAAATCAGGTATAGCATTACATCACTCAC
Organism: Psittacus erithacus; assembly: GCA_009867235.2. Taxonomy (NCBI): domain Eukaryota; kingdom Metazoa; phylum Chordata; class Aves; order Psittaciformes; family Psittacidae; genus Psittacus; species Psittacus erithacus. Next base: position 6,075 of record WYDI02022485.1, read on the forward strand.
AGTAACTATGTCAGTCTTATACAGGGCAGGTCTGATACCCCAGGAAATGAAAATCTTCCTTACAGTCACAAAAGAGCCACTGCACAGTATTCGTCAAAGTTCCATACACCTCAACTACAACTAGTAAAAGCCTATGGGGTGAGGGCATAGTTCAGCCTTTGTACAGAAAACATCACTGGCTTCTTTGCCAGGAAATTATGGGAGGTGCAGACCCTGTCTATTAAGGGAAATATGCAATGGACTCACTATTTCCCAAAGGCTGTGAATGCCTCGCAACTTGGAACTTGACTTAGCAGAGAAGTTTCTAGCTCTGTTTTTCACTGCCTTGGCAACCTCATTTCCTTACTATGATTCAGTTTTGTTTGCCAAAGGGATGCTGGTCATTTGTTGTCTCATCATACTGAGCTGCCTCAATATGATTAACTTCTTTTTAAGCCTCATTTCTCCCTCCATAACATTTTTTGTAACTTGTTATTTATCGTCCTCTAAACTTGAAGTGAAATATGTCTTGAAAGACTTAGGCATTTCATTTCCCAAAATACAATGAAAACAAGTCTGAATACAGTGCAAGGGAAAGGGGAAGAACAAAACTTGCTATTTAATGGAAAATTTTAATTGTGACCTTATGATTTTTGCTTTGTAGGAAGCAGTAAGCAGGGTTCTTTTGGGGCAAGGGGGGTTCCATTTTTTGGTTTTGTCAGCTTCTCCCTGAAAACTGACTACATAAGCACTAAGGTTTTACTTTTAAAGAGAGAGTCAGGAGTTTCAGACATCAAGTGCATAGTCAGATGTCTGAAAAGGACATTAATTTTAATGCAACAGAAAGATCAATATTATTTAAATTAAAATCATGCAGTTATATTCAGGAAAAGCGGTTTTCTTGAACCAAAATCTGTCTGCTTTCATAGCAGTACTAATTTTCACAACGTACTGCACGCTCATAATGGTGTATGAGTTAATCAGACTACATCTGCCTGAATTTACTTTCAGGTTTTCAATATGTTATTAATTGGAAAACTAATTCACCTGACAGCCATTAAAGACACACAATAACATTATTCGTATTCCCCTGTGAAGTTACATGTGCGTAAAATACTGAAAAAACAATCACCTATATAACAAATATACCATAAACCCCACACAAGCTCTTTATAAGACATTAAAATCTAAACCTCTCCAACAGATATACATCTGACTATTTTTCCCCAAACATAAATCTAATGGGCTGTTACATTCACAAGTGCATAGTCCTTTCCAATTCTTTTTCCTTGGTAAATCTCAATCTTGAAATACTAAAATGACAGGAGAGGTAAGGCTACTCTTAAAAAGAAAGACCAAATGCTGGAAAATTAAAGAAAATTTAGCTATTGTGACTCTTCCATATAAAAGCACGCATGCAAGCCTTAAGTCTACCTTATAACTTATGTCAATATGCTGTGCATTTTTCTTTGAGTATGAAAATTTTGCTTTACATGCACTGTGCATACTAACAAGGAGGTGAAGAATTCTTCCAGATATTACCCTCTTCGACTGCAATACAGAAGGAAAAAGTTCTTTGTAAAAGCAAATGAATAACACTCTTAACCTTCCTTGCGTCTTTTTCCAAAGCAATCACAAGTTGAATTGCAGTGCAGCTTCCAGAACAATGAGAATAACCCTGTTCTTTCAATATACACATGATGTTCTGCTTATGTTTGGTTGGTTAGTTGGTGGTGGGGTTTTGTCTGTGTTTATTGGCTTTTTAAAGTTTATCTTTATTTTTACAATTTCCAAGTCAATGTAGGATTTCAATTTAACAGTAATGCAATTCATCTGTTACTAAAACCTTATGTGAGTTTAACAATAAATTTCAATCAAGTAATGAAATACTGTCACTGCTAATCAGATTACTCTATTACTGAATACACTAAATATAACTCCAACATAATATACCCCCATTTCTGATTCCTTCAACATAATCAATAAGAAAGATCATAAGAGGAGCAATTGCAAAAGCTTCAGGTCATTGTGTGCTTAGATGCAGGCAGAAATCTGTGAGCTGGGTTAGGGAGATGAAATGCAGCACTGCAGAACATAATGCAGCACGTCTTTCCTTTCGTCTCATTTTGGGCAGATCACCTGGGAAGTGTGTTGGAGTTGTCTCACTCCAATCAACTGCTGCTGCCAGTTGTGATAAGACAGAATCCTACCATTAACATCTGAGTATATCTTTTCTTTGGTTATCGTTTTGGACAACTCTGCTAAACCAAGAGGTATTTTCCACAGGCTCATGTAATGCTGCTGATCTAAGGTCAATCACCAATTCAAACAAAATAGCTACTGGAAAAATTTACCATGAAAAGGAAGCACTGTCTTTCCTTAAGGTAGGGAGGCATCACCAACATGAAAGGTTAGTAAAATATGAGCTCAAGAGAGCAACTGGAGCTTCAAGCTGATCTCTCATCACATTATCAAAGATAGACAATTAATCTCTTTATGTAAAAAGAAAACAAATAAAGGAGACATTCTAATACCCAGGTACTACAGCTACAATATGACTGACAAACACATTGGTATGCTTTGACAAGATGACAAATATATATTAACTGGTATTTAAAATATCAACTAGAAATTCTTTAAGGGTATCTTTAGGTGTCAAATGGACTTTTCAGAGATCAGAAATCGTGACAAAATGGACAAAATTCCTTTTTGTGGAGTTCCAGCATCCAGCTGCTTAATTTTACCAAAAACAAATGAAAACTAGCTAAAATTAAAAACCTTAAAAGGATGAAGAAAGTCTTTTGAGGACAGGCTCAAGAAACAAGGCATTTAAGACAAACTTGCAACTCACTCACCTGGAGATGTACTAAGCAGCAGTGGACACTTTATTACATGTTCAGAAGGGAAATGATGTTACCTTAGCTGCCTTAGCGCTATAACAAGTGTGAGGAAAGAAGTCAGTAAAAGCAATAGTACTTTACCCAGACATCATTTACCCCAGTTGTAGGACTGTGGGATTCACTTCAGGTTAGAGTTACTAATACAGGGAGGAAAGAAAAGGAGGGAAAGTAGGAGGAAAAAAAAAAAAAAAAAATCAATCCCATGTTCCAAAAGCTCCACACAGAGGCTGTAACTAGAAGTGGATAACTTGGAGCTCCTGCAATAGTCATTGATAGTTAATTTCTAGAACAGATAACAAGGAAAACTCTTGCTGAGGTCTAGTGAGTGGGCATTACACCACCTGGACTATGAATCATCATTTACAGAACTCAAGTGCATTTAATAAGGATGAGCTCATTCTAATAATGCAATCTGACAGGCTGACATTCCTAGTACTGACTTTTGTGGTCACTCAGTGACTTTTTACATAACTTTTTTTCCCCCGCAATAATCTACTAACATACTGAGTGCTAAACCTCTACCATAAACTGACTTTTACTACTAGTGTATCCGAATTACACCAGTGGTGCTAAGCGACCAAAAACTGCAGAAGAAACTTTAGAAAGCAGATGCCCTGAAAAACCATTTTGTGTGACAGCATCCTAGTTTACAACTTTTCTGAAGATAAGGTTGTATCCTAAAACACCACTGCCTAATGAGGATGCAAGATTTCAAAATCCTATTATATGTCACACAACCAAGTATATAACATTAATAATAGTCTAGTAGTATTTTCATTAGTCCATCCCACCTGCAGATTATTCAAGCAGTTCCACTTCCAGAAGGCTTTGAATTAAACACAAAGTAGTAAAAATTATCATTATGATAAGCAAAATAATGCTCCACATTTTGGACCTTGAATATGACATCTGAATCCAACTCCAACAGTAGTGCAATTCAAGCATTTAGAGATCTAATTGCATTACAACTAAGCCTAAATTTTAAGTATTTAAAAGAAGTTAAAAGAATTGAGATGTAGCTAGCTGCAGCAAGCTGTAACACACCCTGATGCTGAAAGCAGAAATGTAAACATATATACTTCAGTAAGTCAATCATGCAGCAGAATGCAGGAACCATCCTTCATACGCATATGGGATGTCTATCATACATATAAGAGAGAATGTAAACTGAAGGTCTAAAACGCCACCAGTGCAAAAGTTTTTTGGAAGTTTTGGTTAACTTACTCCACAACACATGATATGAGTTAACACAATTCAGAAAATATGATACTAATATAAAAGAATTTCAGTCTGGAGAATTTCACATTCCTACTGACCTTGCATAGTTCTTGAAGTCAGTGGGAAGTCACAATATTCTGCATATGCTTAAGAACTCAAAGAGCAGCATCATGAACTCACCTGATACATATGCTGTGTTAAAAAGGAAAAAAAAAAAAACAACAAAAAACCAGTAGCTTTGTGTAAATAAAACTACTGCAAACATCAGTTTATTACAGTCTTTTTTGTCAAGATTTCTTTGTTTACAACTCAATCTTACAAGAACTCCTGCTTCATCAGCTATTTAAAACTACAGCTCAAACAGAAGAAGCAGAAGTAGCAGAACTGTCAGTGAATTTATAAATTCCCTATCCAGTAGTTATTACAGACTGCAAATCAGCATGCCTCAATTCCAATTCTGGTGTAAGTAAGACATGTTTAACTTTCCATTCTCCTTATTTATCTCTTATTAATAGGAAAGGCTTGGGGTTTCCTCTATCAGGTCAAGACTGAATGCATAGTGGCTTTTTTATTGGTTCAAAAACATCCACCTGAAGGAAGATACAGAGACAGCTACAGTATTTTGTGTAAACCCTTTAAATACCAACAAGTTATAGTCTTCACTTACATTATTAATTGATATGAATACGTTCTGAAGAACGAAGATCCACTATTGAGCTCTTCAGGGAATCCCTACCTTTCCAATTGGTTTGTTTTCTTTCAGACAATGTCAATTTATGATGTTGTGAAGGCTGGAGGCTGGATGAACTTCACAGCTTTCCTGTGGGATTTTTGGCCAACCAGCAACCAGAAACCTCAATCTGACAACACAAATGCCGTATTTTTAAAACCAACACAATGGACGGGGACAAGTCAAAACCTTTAAAAATAAACAGAATAAACCTTTCTGCAACAGCCTTGTATTATTTAGAAATGACACAGCATTAGGTAAACTGTTCACACTGCTCAAAATTAATTTCATGCTGAATAACCTGACTAAACATTTCATGTCAAAAACTAATCTTTGCAGAAGACACTGCCTGATCTACACCACTTCACATGAAAGATATTATCTTTCTCTGAAACATAAATTTTTCTGACTGAAAAACATGCCATTACTGGGTGGCCATTAAATATGGTGACAAGAACAAAGTAGTTAGTTATCTTCTAAATTCTGGATGAAAACCAAACAGTGGATTCAACTAATCTGAGCAGAGCAGATGGGACAGATGAGCAAAGTTAGCTTAAAATCACTCTGAAGTTTCCCCATTTACTGTATGGCACTCACACCACTTGTCCCAATATACCATCATCCCAGCTCCAACTCTAAATACTTTTATTCCAGAGAAACAACCTGTAGTTTTGTGCAACAGACTTCAACAGTTCTTGTGTATATTTGATAGTATACCAGTATCACACAATAGCTCCCTAAAACACATAACAAAAAAAAACCAAAAACAAAAACAAAACAACAAACTATACACACACACACAAGACTTCAGGAATTCAGCCTGGTTTTGTACAATCTGATATTTTCTAAAGACTAAACTTTTCTGTTTGTGGAAGTGCTACAAACAATGGAGTGTATCTACTCTTTCAAGAGGTTTCTACCTCCCCTTTAAACCAGAGCATTTTCCTGATACTACTTAGTGGAATTCTCTATTTTCATTTGACTGAATACTCCTTCCTCAAGTCCCATCTTCCTGACCACATCGGGACACTGAGGACATTAGTGCAAGTCCTGCTGTGCTGCATAAGTAGAACCAGAAAAATTACCAAACTGCACATCAACAGGCAAAAATCAAAGAAATTCTCAGGCCTCTGAAAAAGCAGTAGAGACAGGCTGGTGCTTTCCCTCCAAGATTTGGCCATTCTTGACATTACATCTATCCAAATACATTTGCAATGTTTTTCTCTGGACTATTCCTCTCAGATTTGGGAAAGAAGAATTTAGAAATAACTTGAATGTGTTCTAAGAATTTAATAACCAAATTTCACTTAAAGAATGAAGCAAAGGCTGCTTGACCTGCTCTTAGGTCCTTGCAAAGTACAGAAACACCCATGTTTTCCTCATCTTCTTTAGAAAAGAACATTTCTAAAAGCTTTTCTAGTAGTCTCACATAACTTGATTTCAAGCTTCAGATAAGATTTCTGCTTTCAGAATTATTGGCTCACAGAATGACCCTTGCTTTAATAAGGCTCTTTCACATTATAAACACTTTGAGTGTATGACAAATGCTCTAGAATCTGCACAAGCCTCTTATTAGTGGAGCTTAAGATATTCATAATAACTATCAATTAAGTGAAGGAAAGCTTTTCTTCTTGTAATTTACTACCACTTCTATGCTTATTGAAGTGTATTTAAGAAACTCATTCTTAAGAACTGGAGATCCCAAGTATGTCTAGGGCTCTGAACTTTCACACCCTCTCAGTCTGAAATTATCAAAGAAGTTGAATCCTGTAAAAATCACTCCATTTGCAAGGATTCAAGTCCAACTGAAGATCAAATCAAATTTTACAGATTGTCTGCCAATAAATTACCACTTCTCTGAATAGAAAAGACTGCTGGCTTGAGAAGTTTATTTTTAACTGATAGTTAACTTTAACTTACAGTTATATTTTAATTTCTAGTTATTTAAAATTTAATTACAGTCATGTCACTCAAAGCTTTGTACAGGCTTTCTTTTTTAATGGCAGACATAAATCAGTAAAATAAATTAAGTGCCACTGACTGCTACATAGTTATATGGCAAATTAATGAAATCATTCAGGAATACACGGGTAATATAGGCATAAAAAGTACTGAATCCAGCAAGTGGGGCAAATGTGCTATCAAACCCATCATGCAGCCATGAGAGAAGGGAAAGGGTACACCATGGAAGACAGCTATCTGCTTGTTTTAAGTAGCAGCATACACACAAATCTAAGTTATTAACCCACATCTTAGCAGTTCCACTGCACTTGCTGAAGCAGTTTCATCCTAGTTTTTCAAGCAGGTCTTTTGACAGCTTGCCAGGCTTGTTTTTTGCTATCTCTTTTTATAGCCTTTTTTAATAAATTAAATGTCATCTTCTTCATATGTATGGGACAGATGAAGCTCTTGCGCAGTGATGAATGGTGAACCACACTTCAAGGCTGTGTTTTGGAAACAGCATGTTACTGTCTGAGGCCTTCTGGAGGGCTTTTAACGTAGCTTGCTCCCCCTTTCATGGCTGCCATTCACAGCCCAGGTCTGTGTAAAACCCTTTCTTTGCAGGCATTCATCTAACTCCACAATGCCACTATTTACATACTAAGGTAGCCAAACTACATATCTTAACTGAGAAGTCTTGAAGTAATCCTGAAAAGCTGCAAGATTGTGACTCTGTAAGCAAAATTTTTTCCTCCAAGTCACCAGTGATCCAATACACAAGCTTTGTGAAAAAGATATTAAATGTCCAGAGTAATACATTTCTAGAGATACTGCATTCTGAATAAAGTGTAATGCAGCCATTCTGTCCTCTTCATATGGCCAAGGGTCTCTTTTCTGAAGACCAGGAATATTAACCCCAATGTCCTAACACAGTCCTGCCACGGATTTTGCATTTAATTTTTGACTATGTAAATAGCCTATCCATTTTCAGTTTGATGGGTTATTTTTGTTTTTCCTTCCTAAAAATGTTATGTAGTCCTGCTGCTCACTGTTAAACAGCTTCTGACTTTCACTGCCAAGGTGCTACATGTCAGGATTGGATGAAGTGATCCTTTTATATCAATTAGCAATTACTGTAAAGTGCTTTGGGGTGAAATGCCGCAAAGGATTAGAACTTCAAGGGAAGAATAAGCAGCAGGAGCACATGAACTCATAAATGACATAGATCCTATTTTATGTAAATTGCCCTAGTAATAAAGAATGAGCAAAAGGTCAGATAAATACAGAAAATTACATATAAGCAGAGTAGCCTCTAAATAGACTATTTTTCTCTAGTTTTCTCAGGCAGTAGTGTGTCTCTAGGCCAATAGCTCCCTCATCTGAGCATCTGAAATATTCAGTAATACAATATTCTTCAGTTTTACCACCCTGCAAGCTAATTTCATTCCAGGCTAACATAACATGAGGTCATAAAATCCATCACAGCAGAATCAAAATCCGCCCCAAATTTGACAACAGAACTAAACCCCAAACAAAACAAGCCTCTCTTCTCTTCCCAAGAGATGCACACAGAATTCCATTTTTCACTTCATACCAAAAAAAAGACACATGAAGAGCAAATTATACACAGTGCTTAGTGGAACATGTAAAAGTACCCCCCAAGCATGCAACAAAGTGCTTCATTAATAGCATGAAAAAGGCTTTTATTATATTTATTTCATATTTTGAGAAGCAAACACTACAGTAAATAAAATACCTTCAAAACACCTCAAACTCTGCACAATAAACTAATTTTCTTTTCATTTCAATGAAAAAAGTCACCTAATGCCACATATCCCATTTAGCATGATTTTCAGACAGTGCATATATATAATTTCTACATCATTAACTCTTATTCCTATGTTTCCAAATGCCTTGTAGTTCTGCCGAGTAAGCATTAGTTCATTCATGGTGTTAAAAATGCTACCTTTTATACATGGGATATTTTACTTGTTCATTTATTTAATGAACAGCAACTATGGCTGAAAAAAGCATACAAAAAAAGATCAAAACTATTTCTCCTGTGGATACAATTTTATTCTTTTTAAATGGGTAAGTTAAAATTGTTACCTTAAAGGATATAATTATCTACCCATTTTAGAGTATTATTTTTATATATGCAGTATATGCTATTTAATCCAACGTAACTATGCAGATGCAACACAGTCTTGTGTTCTGTATACACATGGAAGAGGTATGAATGAAAAGGTAGAAGGGACAAAATAATCACAACTGAAAAAGAGCAATCTCTTGCTAAAGCAGAGAACTGCGAGTCAGCAGATGACAATTCTCCAATTCTGTCACAGATTGACTAAATTAACACAAATAGAAATCTAGTCTTTCTATGCCTTTTCTTACCTGTAAAGCAGATAGTACTTTTCTCTGGTCTCAGAGATGTTACAAAGCTTCCTTTGTTAGCATTTATAAAGCATTCCTGCCTGCACACACCTGTGTAGATGGGACAGTCGCTGGATCTGATAACACGTGAAATGCTACAGAAGCTTTCTACTGGTAGTATGTGTCATTTAAAAAAAAAATAAATCTAGAGACTAGAAGCCTCAAACAAACCTATAACCTTTTACTCAGTGGTTAGCATTGGCTTGAGCTGAAACATGTTAAATGCCAAAGAAATATGACAGAAAGCATTACTACTACTACATCAGATATTGGAAAACATTGGATGCTAAGCACCCATCAAAGTTGGAATTTAGGCATGAAGCACCATTCCCAGTCACCAGCATTGCTGCTCGGCTCTATCCTTTACACCATCATCCAGCTTCTCTCTTCTGTAAATCTGCTCAAAACAAAATGCAAGATATTTTCCTGGGAGAGAAGCTCTTCTGAGAGACAACCTGCGTATAGGAGTCAACCACTGTGTCCTCTTTCACCATTTACTCCTAGAGTTTGAAAGGCTTATGCATTTTATAATATCTCCAACAAAATAAGCCAGCCAAATCTCAGAATGAGTAATTTGTCAAGAAGCAACATGTATCAAATGAAAGAAGATTACATCTTTAAAAAGTGTTTGTAATGTCTCCAGACTGCATTCTCTGCTCAGTTACAGCTGAACCAAAAAAGGTTGACATTTTTCAGCACATAAAACTCACACATATACAGAAGAGTTTTAGCAGAGCACCAGCATCAGAATTTCTTCCACACCTCACTCTATGAGTCTGTCTTAAAACACATTATTTAAATTTGTTAATCTTAGATTATATGTGAACCATCAACTGATACTAAGTTATGAAACCTTCAAATACGCTTCTGAGTTTGGAAGAGCTTATTTAACTGAAGTTGCTTTTTCTCACTTCTGCAAATTCTGCTTTTGATAAGTGAAACTGCTGAAACACAAGAAAGCAAGTGCTATCTAAAGTGTCAGGGCATTTTATGGATTAAAAAAACCAAACCCAAACCAAGAAACAAACAACCTGCCCCCACAAAAAAACCCAACCCTGATTTATGACATGGTTTCTATTAGTTTCTGCAACTCTTAATATCAGAGCCAGCCTTTCAGTTGCATATTTTCCAATTTTTCATTAAATCTTCAGGTGCTTGTTAGCTGCAAAACACCAGGAAAACCCTCATATCCTGCCTTGTTCCCTAACTTTCCAGTTAAAAGTAATACAAGCGATAAACCCAAGCAGAGCAAGAGTTATTCAAGATACAAGTTACAAATCTGGAGAAAAATCAAGATACTGTTGTTCAGGAAAGCAATATAAAAACAAGGAAATAATTTTATTTGCAGGAATTTTTCTCCATTATCTGAAGTGCAAAGAGAGTTTGAAGTTTTCACATCACAGTTAAATAATCAGCCTTTTGAATACCAAAAACCTACCTCGTGTACCACAGAGTTGCTATGGCAGTTCTTCATTTACAAGGAGCAAAATCAAAAGTGAACCAACACAGCCTCTGTGTTAAGCAAACAGTGCACCTGTAGACTTGATAATTACAGTTAGTGCAACACATAAGGTAACCAAAAGCAGAGCCTGGCATTTATCAAGTCCTCACAGATACAGATGCTCTTACCTCTACTCCCAGACCCTGTTTAATCCTTGCGAATAATTTCTAATAACCTACCACAGGTGCAATTCCACTACATGCAGCATTTTGCACTATTAACTTGAGCGACGCACTGAGATTTGCCTTTCCGGAGTAAACCTTGTCCTTCCTCTTATGGCACTGCATTTTTGCCTTCTGTTCTATCAAACACAGACTAAAACCTAGCTTATGGGATCACCAGATTGCCTTTGTTCCTTCTTGTACTGCACCCTGCTCCAAAGACGTACCAGGCTGGAATACTACCTTCATACAAAATAGCAGAGCATCTCGTAACAACTGTACCTCAGGCTGGGTGACAAAAAACACCTAACTCTTGTGTGTGTAATGCTGCTGGTGCTCGATATTCCACACACAAGCTGAAGAATGAGAAGGGTATGCAGTAAAAAGTAATCCATCCTTAACTAAGAAAGCTGCTACTCTGTTACCAGCAAACTCCTTTTTGGTTGTATTGCTCAAAAGTATTCTGCCTGTATACTCATAGTTGAATATCTAAACTTTTGTTTCCTTAGAAATATGCCCATTCTTTGGGAGGGAAGATGAATAAAAATGAGACAACTCATGGGCTGAGATAAAGGCAATGTAATATGGGAGGGAGGTTGGAACTAGACAATCTTGAGGTCCTTTCCAATCCTAACTATTCTGTGATTCTAATATGTAAAGCAAAAACCATACACACAAACAAAGAAAACCAAGGAATGCATTCAGCACTTCACATTAACACACAGGCATTCAGCTATGGCTAGGAAAGTGGGGCTCCATCACATGTAACAGTCCCTTTCATTGGGCTTCATCTGCTTTGGTGGTTATTCAGGACAGGAGAGGTGGTGTGTTGCATTTTTTTTTTTTCCCACAAGTTATGAACTGAAGCAGCTTTTAAAAGTTATTGAAGAACTAGTCAGTATGATACTTTAATAGTAGATTTTTTCCCTTGAACACAACTCAATCCCTATTGATGCAGCCAGCAAACCCTCACACGCTTCAACTATGTTATTGATGCCTGGTAAAGAATCACGCTCTTCTGCATCTCCAAAGCAGTTCAGAGGCATGAGAAGAGAGAAGAAGCACCTTTCAGTCTGCTCTAATCTATCTCCCACAGCTTACCCCAGCAATGACTTTTCATTACACCATTTAAAAATTATTTAGCTGCATCATAAATTGCATGCCTATCTATAGAGATGCATAACACTGCATAAATGCCCACACAGCATTTCTTATAGATACTTTTTTTAGAAACAGAAGTTGGGCCTCAAAAAGTTTTTACTCCTCTAGATATTTTCCCTCAGGACCCCTGTTGTCAGCTGTTCACTTGCGCTTTTTTCTTTCCTTGTTCTCTAGTCTGGTAAAGTCAGAAGGCAGGGTAACACTAAAAACATTAAAGATTCATTAGGAACATCTTATACCTTTTTTAAAACCCACTCTAATGTAAAGAAAATAAGTAATAATTAAATACTATAATAATAATTATTATTCTGGTGATCCAGAGGAAAAGGCAGTGTAGGAATTTAGCCTGCTTTGCCAGTGCAGGCACACAGTTCAGGGACTTGGGTTTCAGCATGGTGATATGACTTCCCTGCCTGAGGTATCCAGAGTGATTTCTTTAAAGGCAGTCAAACTACATCTGTGTGGCATTAAGCACAGCCCAGATCAAGATGACCTGGTTTCCTTTCTTTTGGTTTGCTCCATCACTTTGTGACATTCAGACAACTGCTGTCACACACACATTCAGGTTTGCTCTCAAACTGCCAAGACATTTTTCTATTCACTTATCATCCATTACCTGTTGTATAGATTTCTCATGTTTGTAGCTGATATTTTGTATCTCATATTTGAAAAATTATTATTGTTTTAAAGCAGGAATTCATAGAATCACAGAACAGTTTGCATTGGAAAGGACCTTAAAATCGTATAGTTCCATCCCCCTGCCATGGACAGGGACGCTTCACCCTAGACCATGTCGCCCAAAGTTCTGTCAAGCCCGGCCTTGAACACTGCCAGGGATAGAGTATTTACCACTACTTTGGGCAACCTGCGCCATTGCCTCAACCCCCTCACATCTTTATTATAATTATCTGTCTTCCCTCTTTCCCAATATATTACTTGAGATGCTACAGAATATTCAGAAATGCAATTTTTAAAGCTTAAAATTTAATAAAAATTTAATTTTAATTTAATGTAAATTCTTGGATTTAAATACTTAAATTCTGGCAACCTTAGAGACAAACAGGGCAAAGGAAAATAGACAACATTGAATGAGATCTGTAACTAGGTATTACAGAGCATTCAATTTTCCTTTATCCTTTTACCAGCTATTCACAATTCATCCAGTTAAGAAAAAGGTTAACTTTTAATATATATAGTAAGCATTAAAAATAAAACAACACACTATCTAATAAAAATAATGTTAATTTCAGAGAAGACAGGGCAACATATCAGATGTCTAGAAAATGAGCAAATAGACTGAATCAAGAACACAAGGAATGGAAGAACCCCTCAAAACTAGAACAACGGACTGAAAGCCTGGGGTGGAAAGATCTGAGCAGCATATTATCTTTAAATTATGTATACTACACGTAAGGCGAAACGAAGATCTCCCACAGCAATATCCACACAGGCTGCAGAAATGTGGGGATGACCTTGTTCATTACCTGCTATGACTGTTGAAATGTTGCTACATTTTATGCAGAATTGTTTTAATGATGGGCAAAGTAATTCTATCATATACCCTGTATTAATTGTTCCCAAGAGATAGCTCTCTCCTTATTTATATACCAAATTCTCCATTCATCCACAATCCTATCAGTATGTTACTCTTTCCAAAATCTCCAACTTTACTAATAAAACAAAACTGAAGCTGTCGAGTTAATGCTTATGTGTGTGTTCACAATTCACAGCTAAAAATTTGCCTTACAGGATCATAGAATAATTTAGGTTGAAAGGGATCTCAAATTACCTGGTCCAATCCTCTGCTCAAAGTGGTGTTAATTTTGACATTAAATGAGGTTACTCATGGTCTTGTTCAGTCTAGTTTTGAGTCTAAGGACAGAAATCTCAAATTGTCTCACCCTATGTTCCAGTAAAGTCTTCCATCTTTTCAAACATTCAGTTCTGAGAAATTAATTTCTAAAATTCTTACGAATACTTTAGGATAATAAAGCTCTATACAGTAAGAATAAAAGATTGTGTTCACAACTATTACATGGCTTAAAAATACTTTAAAAGTTTAGCAGGTTTTATATGTATGTATATAACTATACACATTCACAGAGTAATAATATTAAACTTGTGAATAGAATATACCTATGAGTACCTATTAGGCCACCTTGTTTTCAAAGGGTTAATCACATCAAGGAATTGAAATGATATAATCATAGCTTGTAAAAGACATCATTTGATCCAAGAATCAAGTGAAATGGAATACTACACACCTGAAATTTACTCTTCATTTCATTTTCTCAAATTAATTTTGTTTCATTACAGTGAAGAAATTACTAAGTCTGAATCATAAATATTTAGAATTTTATATATTAAAAATTTAGTCATAAAGCTCCACCAAGTGGAAATCCCTAAAACTACACTAAGCAAATTCATGAACAAAAATTCATGTTATAAGCAAAACTCTCAGGTCTAATTCTGGACAGAGAATAGCAAAGCTGGCTATCCATACCTATAATCCCTTATTTTACCTGTGTCCACTAACCACATTATTGATGGGGGTAGTGGGGAAAATTAACCTTAAAATCATTAACATACGTCATTTTTCCTCTGTTTAGATCTCCTCCTTTGAAAACATTAATTTTGCTCTATCCAGTGTGAACTAAAATCATTTCTAGACACCCATTTGCTACTTCCAGAAAGTCACCCTTTTAACTTGCTGAATTTGCAATGGGCAACCTTCAATTCCCTTTTTTAATACACATGTTTGGTTATTTATACCAATTAACAGGCATTGCCACTTCAGGTAGCATGAGATTCCTGAAGAAACATAGTTTGTTAAATGGTTTGCTCTTTTTCACTATTGAAATATTCATCCTCTATGTAATTTTAACAGCCTGATAAAAACTGTTAAAAGCATAGCTGTGCTGCCCAGCAGGTAGTGCCATTTTTAATGAAACCGTAACTAGCATAAATAAATAAGCTCATGAAGTATTCATAACATACCTCAGCTTCCATAAGAAAATTTGTTTTGGTAAGGCACTGTGCAACATGCTACAACTATTCTTATCCAGGCAAAGAATTAACAAAGAGATATTCTAAGCCAAAATTTATTCTCAGAACATTTGAGCTTGACTGTATTGCACAGAATAAGCAATTTTTACACAGAGAATTCAGTGGGATCTCAACTCAGTACATTTGATAACCCAATGCCTCACTCAGTACAAGTGTGAACAAGTACCTCCCTTTTGAAGTGACCCATTTCCTTCTGTATGCCTGTACAGTCCCAACACATCTGTGTGGACATTTGATACATGCCAGGAAATTGTTGTTCCAACGTAGCATGGGTCACAGCCTGCATTCAGAAAACACTACATAAAGTTACAGCACGGTAACTTGATTCTATTTTACATAGCACAGGATCCAAGGTAGGCAGTTTAGCTTGTAAAGCCCAGACACCATCAGCCTGGAGCGTGTCTATCTAACATTATCCAGATCACACTTGGCTTTTTAAGTGTAATTCTGCCACCACTCTCACATACTGTGCTCATGTTTGCAACATGGAGCAGTATCAGAGCATATCAATGGGATGAAATGAAACCAGAAGCTGCAGTTCAAATGCTAACAGACACCTATTCTGCAGGACAGGGTAGAGCTACTTCAAAAATATCTAAAGCCATGTATTGCATACACATGAGGTCTTCAGCAGCAATTGCTCTAATCTGTAAATATGTTTTATAGCTGTATTTATACCACAGCACCATATTTGCTAACAGAAACATTGGCTGTCTCAATTCTGCAGCTTCTGTTTGGTTTTGCATTTCCTTAATTTTTACTTTGTTTTTCAACTTTTGGGCTCCCACAATGGTACAGAGAGAGTCTCAGCCTTCATTTGAAATAGCTGTTAAGAGACAATTGCAAATCCTTTGCAAACATATTAAGAAATATCAGAGCTGTTTTTCAAAATAAGGATGGGTTGAAATTTGTGAGGGTTTGCTATTATTAAAATAATTTAGACAACAGTACAGATATACTGGAAAGAGACAGAATGACATACTATCCTCTTACCACAAAGAGGAAGCGCTTTCTACACTACCATTTGCTAAGCAACATGTGAAGCACTAACTACTAAAAAATACGTCATATCCCCAGGACCAGACAAGCAGCTCTTTGAAAGATTTGACTGTTTTGTTGGGGTTTTTTTTCCCCTCAGAACAGTGTGTTTCTTACAAGAAATTCTAGAGCTGGAAAAATCCTAATGCTTTATCATTACTTAAAAACATTAGTAGTAGATGACTCACTTAACTACAGGTTAGTCAGATTAACATCAATACAAAGATAAATTTTAATGAGATAGTGTATGCAAACAGGATAACCAACCATAGCCAACATAGTGGAAAGTAGATCTTGAAAAACTTCATAAAATATTAGAAAACCAACTGATAAGGTAACTGTGTTGGCACTAACCATGGTCTGTAACAAATGTGACTGCATGACATTTTCTTTAAAGCATGACATTTTTGTAGTGACATTTGCCACTATACAAAAAGAATAATGAGGCTCACCACAAAGATGGGAAAACAATGAAGAGAGATAAAAAAAAAAATAAATAAATATGATATAAGATGGATGGTTTTGGTAGTCGTGGAGTACTTGTGCCAGTGTTGCCATTTTTTATCAATAACTGAAAAAAAAAAGGATACATATAAAATCAACCCCACCAAAGGGTAAAAAGCAGGAATAATTACATTATTTGGAGGCAATGATTAGTAAAACCTAGAAAATAAATTCCTAGAGAAAAACTTTGTTCTAAATGAGCAGCAAGAACCCTGAGGAGATACAGTGATGAGAGTGAATCAGTGCCAAGCGCTGAAACTACATATTTTACAGTGCTGCCCCAGCAACTGTTCCTAAATTTCAGCAAGTCTAGAAGCAGCTCACAGTGAGTTAGTCACTGTAGGAAATACAACTTCTGCCCGTAAAACTGAAAAGTCTCTAATCAATGTGCTTTTTCAACAGGCAGTGAGGAAGAGAATTCAGAGATCAGCAGACACTTGCACAGGGAAGAAGCTTCTAATATGCAATGTGTCTTTAATCCAGAAACAAGAGACCTCACTAGATGCAGTCACTGAAAGCCAAAGCTAGAAAAAATCAGACTAAAAAAATACTTCAACAGTGGCAGTGATTAATTCTTTGAACAATATACCCAGAATTCTTCATCACCAGAAACATTTCTTTTAAAATCAAATTTTCTAAGTTGAGCTGCTTTAGGTCAAGCAGGAATTACAAGCTCCATGATGATGTATTAACAAAAATGCTTGTTTCAAGTGGCACAGGTCAAGTCATTTGAACAGAAGGGCCCCACTGGTATTTAAAACTCCAATTATCTATGACAGTACTCTCGTCAAAAACTGAATTTCTCACTGTTTAAAAATACCTTTGTGCTGTAAGCATTAGCAATACAGCACCTCCGATACATTTCACTAGGCTGATAATTGAAATTCCAGTAAATATATGGTTTATTTATGTTCATTGATGCACTCAAAATAATTTGCCAAGAGCAAAAGCGTCAGGCTGAGTGATCAGAATAATGGCTGTGCATCTGTAGTGTTTGTACTGGTTTCTCTTACTCTTTTCACTCATTTGAATCCATCTGAATCATTTCTGCTTACTAGCAAGTAATATTTTTTTCAAGCATTATACCCTATTCTGTGGAACAGCCTCTATTTTATTTCATGGGAATAGAGTGTTATGATCACAAATTAGCCCTATGATCAAACAATAGCCTTCAAAGAAACTGCAGTTGTTACATTCAAAATAAATATTCTTTGTGGAGCCCTAGGTTTTAAAACAAGCCTTTGTGACTGCTCCGGCCTTTGGCTTCAGCCTCATAGAAGTAATTTCTGACTAGGAGCTGTTCATGCAGTTGACTTATGCCAGTAAATGAGAAATCAATTACTTACACAGAGCCTTACTAGACAGGCACATTTCACCAGTACTCCTTGAAATGCTATCAACTGCACTGAAGTGAAACATTAGTGAAGGCCAAGCTGTTATCACAAAACATACTGTTACTCACAGTAATTGCTGTTTGGAAAGCCATATCACTTTTGAAATTCCTGAACTGCATTAGTGTGCATAAGCCTTCTATAATGAAAAAATTACTATTCTTTCCAGCACTTAGCATACCTAATTTCAGAATTCCCAATTTTCCCATTCCTCACAGCTGTGCTTTTGTTTTGAATTGTTTATTCTAGCAGCTATCAAGGTGACCTGTACTTGCTGGCCACTTGGTATCAGACTGTCATTATTTTCTCTTTAACCGCATTAAGTGAAGCAAAACAGAAGTTAAATACTCTCTTTTTTCCACATAATCAGTCACAATAACTGCAACAGAAAGTTATGCAATTGTCTTATCATATGTACAATATCCTCTTTTCTTTACCCTCTCAAACTGTCACCTGCACTGTGTTTGTCCAACTGGTTCAGAATTAGAAGCACTTCAGGTAAGCAAGGTTGTCAGCTGGACTCCAATTCCACAGTAGCTGGTTTGTTGTTTCATGTAAATTCACAGGCGATTTTTCCAATCAGACAGAATGAAGAGCTACGCCCAGTTTATTATTACTGTTCTCAAACACCGCAAAAGGCATTGTCAATAGCTTTGCCAACCCCCTGTGGTTTTTTCATTGGCAGAGTTAGCAAATGGCTGAGCATGACCAAACCTCCAGCATTAAGACACGCTAAGCACTTATTAGACATTTTGGAGTTAAAATAATACGAAAAACCCCAATCTAACACTGGAAATTTTATACAAAGGAAGACTTGGAAAGAAAAATTCTATAGCAAGAAAGGCGGTACCTCAAACAGCTCACCTTTTTTCAGTCAACTGCAGAATGTAACTTCACCAGGAAAAAAGAATAATTTTTTTTTTCCTACCTTACTACATAATATTTGGATTTTTTTAAAATAAAACTCTTCAAAATTAATAAACATAGCACATTTAAAAATCATGCTTAAAACCCAACCCAAGTTTCATAAGGAGGCCCATTTTGTAGAGCTAATGTAAGCATAACTGTTTGACCTATAGAAGCAAGAGAAATTACTTCAAGTGTGCTTCAGTTGCACCTACTGAACTGTGTTTAAACTTAGTAGTTGACTATAGTACTCTTGATTCTGCTCTGCCCTCCTGCCAGACAGCTCACCCGGTTTCCCCTGACCTGTCCTCTTGCCCCATTACTCTGTGATGTCTGTGTAGAACAACCCTGCCTGCCCTGGCACTCATCTGAGTGTTTACAAGAGGGCAAAACCCCTCCAATTCTCTTCCACAGGAGACAGAGAGGGGCAACGGTTTCATTATATTCTTCATTAGACAAGGAAGAAATTCCACAGTTTTAAAATCAAATAATGTATTTCTATATATCTTTCACTTCCTCTCTATCTCCCGTATAGCCTCTCTCCTTACTAATAAATCTGTCACTAAACAAAAAACAACATAGTATGTGAAGGAGAGATTCTTGAATTCATCCCACACAATAAAAGCAAATATCTCAAGAAAAACTGAACAAAAATGTGCTTTTATCAGGTTAATGCAACATGGTAAGTAAATTCTTTCAGGCCAGCTACCAGCAAAGGTTACTATTTTAGCTGTGGACACACATCCAAGAAGAAAAAAGCAAGCAACAACAGCAAATAGAGATATTCTGAAGCAGGCTAACCTAGTGAACAACTTCAGTCCAGCACAAAACCATTCCTTCAAACCTAAATTTCTGAAAGCTCTGCTTATTCCTCTTTGGCTGTTAGATCTTACCCAAGTTATTCCCAATTTGATCTGATGAAAACAAACCAAGTCCAAGAAGTGAAGAAAGCAAGCAATTCTCTCTGTATTCTAGTCACCAACTTTTACAAAAACGAGTGTTTGAAAAAATGTTAAAAAACCCTAAGAAACCAACCAGAAACAAAAACTGAAACCAAAAAAACCACCACCCCACCTTGCTGTTTCTGCGTGCACCAGTGTGAGGCGCTGTGTACTCTGTACATGAGGTGTGAATGCCACACTGCATACAGTTATACAGAATACAAGTAATCTACGGAAAGCATTATAGACATTTGGCTAAAAGTAAAACTGTTTTCTCAGGTTTTCTTTACTGGTAAAGAGAAAGCCAGTTCATTGAACACAGATTTTCTCCAGCAGAAAAAACTGCGTCGTCGGAGCACTCTTGGTTCAAATGAGAGCAGGCTAAAAGGAAGTGTACTACAGGATTAATTTTAGCTTTAAAATTCACCCCTGCAAGAACACAGTGAACCTTGTGTCCTTTTAGACAAGCCTCAATACAATCCTGTATGCTTTACACAGACACCTAAGTTTAGCACAAAACTAAAAGCAGTTGGTTTCCCAGGAACTTTGAGGCATATTATCTCAAGAAAGTGGCTCATCTGATTTTTCAGACATAATATATCAAGGACAAATACATATTTTAAACCTTCTGTCCCCCCATAAAATGGCCACTAGTCAGGTTGCACTTTCAAAACCAGATGGAAACACATGAGTACTACATGCAGAAGCATCCAGAGCAACTTAGGAAAATCCTTACTGGTGCAAGGAATTCCAGTCACAAAAGTACTGGGGTTTGTAGCGTTGTTTTTAAAAGCAAAGCGTCTCCCATTTCACATTCAAAAGTCAACACTTATTAAAAAAGCAAACAACGAAGTTGATTAGTCTCTGAAGAAACAGCATAAACACAATAATGGATGGCATCTACCTTCTTTAGAAACATCTACTTTAGCCAAGGTACATACACTTTGGCCTGATTCTCAAGAGCTAATCCAAGTTCTCAGAGTTGGGGTTTTTTTGATTTAGATGTAAAATGGATGAGGCTCTTGACTGTTTCTTTTATAATACTAGTGTGACCAAAATGGTTAGCTGGAACAGCAACCTAGTTTCACTTGCCTCTATAGATGTGTACCAGCTTATACTCAATACAGAATTTCATTTCACTTCTCTTTTTTTTTTCTTAAATGCCACTCGACAGCATTCAGATCCAAACTGACCCTTTATCTTTACACTAATAGCTTTTCTTATCAGCAGCAAAATCACTATATCTTCCACCCAGCTGATCTGTCACTGTGTTTGGAATAATCTTTTACCCCAACATTTGGTGCTGACTATTAATAAATTAAGAACTAACAGCAAAATAATTACCCTTTCACCTAGGAAAACACTTGTGGCCACCACAGAACGCTCCCTCAGTGACACAGTGTTTTGCCCTGTGTAATTGATGCAAATGTGTAACAAGATACTGTTGTGTTCTCTGCATTAGCTGTCACTTTCACACACATATTATTTGTCTCCAAGCTATGGCACATGCAATGGCCTACTGCCAGTTCTTGTTTGTTTATTAGAAACAACTCTACTTCTAATGTCAAGCTATTTCTTCACTGTGACAAGAAAGATAAACCTTTTCAAAAGGCTGGAGATACTGGTGGTGTATAACACTATCTTATATTTCACTTCCAGATAAATTTGAACATTCCAACAAGAACCAAAAAAATACTAATTTTCAGCTTGTATATATACTGTCTACGACTAAAAATTGGCAAATCTTTCTTATCTGCTAGCTGCAAATGCATCATAAATTATAGTGCATTTCACCTTTCAGAAGCATATAATTCATAGAATACCAGAGATGAAGGAGCAGAGATCTCTTTTCTCTGCTACCAATAAATTAACCTCCAACTTTGTTTTATACATCTGCCAGCACAGTGGTTAACTGAGGTGTTGCAGGCGCCATTGTGATGGACTAAGGAAATGCTAAGGTCTGTTGCTTTACCTCATCAATCTGGAACCCGAACGCAGCTTTCCCTGAAGGTTGCCTCCAAACACATTCCTGAGGAGCACTGACTGGTGACCAGAGCTGCTTCCTCTTTAAGGAAGTCTTTTCACCAGCACTGAGCAAGGGGCTGACCTGTCCTTGCAGCAGATAAAATATTCTGAAAGCAAGACTTGGGATTTTATTTTATTTAGTTAATAGTGTAGCAATTTCACAGTATTTTTTTTCCCCAGCATTGTTCACATATTAAATCACAGTTAAGAATCAGACTACACACAAGGTAATGCAACCACTGAAGCTGCTTTCTTAACATATGCAGTAAAAAGCGTCATGAAAAGATATTCCTTCCACAGCATTTAAGACATCGTGTGGAGCTGGCTAGCAAACATGGATTTTATTCTCAGCCTCTTCAGTGACCCTACTGAGTACCTTTCTGCTTCAATTTCTTTTTCCACAGCCTAGAAATAGCAACATTTGTTTTTTATTTTTTGTAAAACTAAGATTTCTAGTAAGAAAAGAAAGATTTAAAAAGGATTCTGTATTTGTCAGTATAAAGAATATTTTTACCAGCAAAAAAGATTTAGTTGAGTTCTATCTACAAGAGAGGCTAACAACAACAAACATTATTTAAAAAATCTAAATTAAACTATATAAACTGCTACTGAACTATCTAATTGGCATTTTCGCTCTCCCAAATGCACTCCAGATCAAGTATGTATTCACAATGACTTAAGTCTTCAAACTATTTATAACTCTCCTAAACACTTAAATAATGTATTTACATCAGGATTAATCATCACTATAATTTAATTAGCATTTGACAAGAATTGATTTGGCAGAACTTTTTCCCTTAAAAGTAGGGAATGGCCATAAACTAAATACACGGGTATTTTGTCTCCATCTGCTTCTGGTAAGATGCATTCTTCAACTGCTAATTCAGTCAAGATTTCAGCTTCATCTATCCAGTTAATTAGAGTCAGATGCTGACAACATCAAGATTATAAATCAAACTTAGGTAAGCAGGCAAAAAGAAAGCTGCCGCTAACACCAATGTACATGTTTTGATTTCTTACAAATCTGCATATGAAAGAAGAGGATAAACTAGTAGCACATTGAGAACAGAGTTACAATTAGATCCCATACAAGATGTACCTAGAAGTTATGCACTAAAGCACTAATCCTGTAAACACTTGGACTTGAAAGCCAGGTCTAGAACCCCACATTACTGTCAAGCTTCAGAGGAAACTGAAGCTGGATCTTCTATTTTCAGAGCACTGCCTCCAGCTGTTAGGATTGATAAAATAAGTTGGTTTTCATCTCCTTCAGTTATATTTCAAGAGACACTGATATTGACCTCTGTATGTAGCAAAGAGCCTGATCACCCAGCCACTCACCAGGAACTCCCAAAGCATACCTGTCAGATCCTCCACCTTGGATCCAGTCAGCCTTAAATGCTTCAGACCAGTGAAGAGGGGACAGTTTGGGCCATGCAGAAATATTCAATGCTAATATCTGCAGAACTTCAAAAATCAAATGGCGTATGCGGCTAAGATCTAACTGGAATAAAGTAGCACATGTGCTGGGGTTTTCAAGATCACAGTTTTGTTCCTGGGAACCCATTTACACTTTTTTTTTTCTTTTTTGAAGGCATAAGAAGATGTGCATGATCCAATCTTCTCTTTGCTTTTTTATTTCTGCTTACTCTAAGGGATCACATCTGTGTCACCAGCAAAAAGCCAATCATAATTAATATCAACTCAGAAATTACAGGAGAATATTACTCTAATTCCTACTTGATATGTTTATGCTTAAATAAAGCAAGAACTCTGAACAGACTGAGAATATGCCACAGTACTAAGAAAGCCTCAAAACTAATAAAAAATTTAAGGTGTTCTAGCATATAACTTTCTCCCTACAAAATAAAAAGCAAACAAACCAACCCTTAAATCTAAAACATAGAACAAGTTATTTCAGAGCATAAAGATTAAAAGGACCCTTGAGGTTTCTATTGAAACCATATAATAATGTTGAGTATCAGATCTGAAATGATCTATATGCACAAAGCATACACATTTTTTAAGGATATATAGACTCCTGGATCACTTAGTCCAGCCTCAGACTACTAAAGTGTTTTCACATATCTCTGATAATACTTCATAAGTAAGACTATTTCTTTTCACTGTACCTTAGAAAGAGTTATACTCAAATTAACTGATTAACTACAATCCAGAGGCAATGAAAACAGATTTTTCAGTGAAAATTTTCAGCAAGAGGTTTATTTCAGTCCTTTCTAAACTTGGCAAAACCTCCTCTGCCCTTGAAAATCTGCACTACACAATGGTATTCCTCAACTCACATTCTCAATGTATCCTTTTTCAAGGTCCTGCAACTCTGCCGCATTTGAAGTTACAGAGCATGGTCTTGACAGCGTTGACTTACCAGCATCAGTGATTATCCCTTTACAGACTAACAGTCCTTCTTCAAAAGCATGGGAACTCAGCAGCATTTTTGTCTTTTGAGCTAGCGCAGAAGTTTTAGATACTCACCCAACTACAGAGCAATTCCAAATGCTATCACTTACAGGACCAGGAAGATCACAGCAAAGGGTTATAAGAACATTTTAACCAGACATGGGCAATACATTATGTTGCATACCTGAAGAGAAAATATGCTTATCTGTAGCTAACACGCCTTGAAACATCTGAAGAATCAAAAAGCAGATCTATACCAGAAATTAACTGCTTTTTAAGTGCTCCAATTCCACACTGATACCATGTGGCACTCTCTGTATTCCTGTAGACAGCAATTCACTGCCTTTACTTAGGGACACTTAAACAATCTCAGGCAGAAACATCTTGGCAGTAATGATGCAAAACTCACCATTCATTCTGGCAGGTACCACAGCCATCTGCTCTTCAGGTGCAGGATCTGACTGGCCCAAGCAAGAGAATGAAAACAGCAGCCAAGGTGAGGAACATAATCAAGAGCAGGCCAAGCAGGCATAATTGCCTTCGGAAGGGGCCACACTGGATCCAGCACAGTAAGACAACTGAAGACGAGTCTGCCCAAAGGACTACAAATCTTGCCCTACCAGTAAGTCTATGCCCCCACAGAAAATGCTAACCTTTGGAAAACATGGACATAAACACAGATCTATGTGTACCAGGCTTCCTCTCCTGGAAAACTTGTTCCTGAGAATTGTAGAAGGTGGTGTCCTCCCACACTATGAGCTAGGGGGACATCCTGAGCTCCCAGAACAGATACAGCTTATAGACAGGTTTCACAAATAATTGCAGTTCTAAACTGAGGTCTGTCATCACCTCAGTCTCCAAGGTGATATGCCACAAACCAATATCAACTGGCAATATAAACAGATAGCCCAGACCAGACCTTAGCATATTGCTTAATTTCACTACATTGGTTACACAGAGCTGAAACAAAATCTTACACTTCACTCAAATTTCCAAAAACCTCATTGTTTCCAGGCTTTGGTAGGAAAGAAATGCCTCAAACTACCCTCTGCTCTTAGTCACAAAAGCAAAGATCACAAAATGTTTATCCTCAGTGTATCCTTAGCATTAAGCCACAAGGGATGTTTTCACCAATGACTGCAAGTTACTTGATTTTTTGGGTTGTTTTGTTACAGTATGTGTGATCTACAAACATCATCTGTAAGGATTTGTTCTGCATGGTATTCTACTAAACACAATGGTTTTCTCAGAGCTGGACTGTCACTTTGATAAGATATAGCAAAGCTGTCCCACAATTAAAGAAAACAAACATGAAGCAAGCAGCTTTGTTTTGACCTGACTACATATGTTACTCCAGCTAAGATGAGGGAAAAGGGGCAGCCCTATCAAAAACTCTTATCTTCTTGTTGCAGTTGTTTCATCTGTCTTGGGTATCATTAAGTAAGGTTAATTATCAGGTTTATGCCATCCAAGCTTCTATTCTTGTTCTCAACTAAGGATTTTTACACATTGCTTCATTGGTTATACTGGAAATGGGAAAGTGTTTTCATATAAATACTGCTCAAAACACATTCTCAATCTGGACATGGTTTTTGAATATGTCAGGTATATATATATTTTACTTTCCATAAAAGCATCTAAAAATCCTGCATGTTTACTTCAAAAGCCTCACTCTTCCTTAAACTATTGCCCTCTATAGTATTTGACAGCTCACTCAGACTTCAAGATTTATCTGTTCTTTATACAGCCTACACCTCGGGTTTTTACCAAAGTACCAACTAAAGCTATGGAACAATACTCTTTCCAAGCCAGTAAATGATCTCATTTCATACGCACATTCTCTATCTGCGTCCAAGTCCCTACAAGGCAAGTATACAATGCTATTTCCTGCAAAAGAAAACCGCTGAAATCGGTCGGTGTGACAGGAAACTCAGATTAGACTTGGCAAAAGGTTCACAAAGACTTAGCCAAATTGGCTGTTTCTGATTTTTAATGTCACCTAAAATCATGTTTGAACCACTCCAATTGAAGCAAAGCCGCTTCTTTTCCAGAGCAATTTTCTCCCACAGCACCGCAAACCAGCAAGGCAACAACTGATCTGCAATAAACAGGTCCTTACCGAGGTGTTATAAATATTACATATAAAATTACGCTGTTATATACATATTTGGCAATGTCACAACATCTACAAAAACCCTCTACTGTAATCTTAATTCTCCCAAAAAATCGCAAGTGAAAAGCTTCATGCTCACAGAACATAACCATGCAAACCAAAATATATTCTCCATGCAAAAGAAGAGGTCAACCTAAGACATAATTTACATGTATTGCAATTTTCTACTGGAAAGAAACCTAAAAATGTGGAAAGACGTACACAGTAGATGCATCAATATAAAGTTAGTACTTAAAAAATGCATAGGAAAAATCCATAAGTGTATTCCACTGCAACTGTGGATAAACTAAATTGGAATGCTGATAAATGTGAAAACAATGCAGTTAGTTATATTGCAGATTTTAGCCTAATGAGGACAAAATCGAAATACTTACAGTCCCAGTGAAAACAGGCTGAACTCACACTTCAATACATTTTGGATTTATATTCATATTTGCTACCTTGTAATAAGGATTTAATTAACAGAATGTTTTCACATAATCAAATAATTTCACAGGCCAAGCACAAAACATAGCAACTGCCTTCTAAAGCTGGGCAGAACAAGATTAATAAGATTTAGGTTGCAAAATTTCGATTACTGCATGTTACTTTTTTGAGGCGCATAATTGATTCAATTATGAATTTGTAGATATTTACTTTTTATTTATTGTTGCACTTTCTTCCTTTGTGCTCTCACACTCTGCTTTATTTTTTATTTGAGATGAAATGAAAGTGATCTAAGTTGTACTGCCCAGGACAGGGAAGTAGAGAAACCACCAAATTCTGGAATCCTCAAATGCAGTGTTTCAATAGTTGTAGACTCTTGCAAGGACCTGAGACAGAGGATGTGTGATCTACCAGCTCCTACTAACTTAATTTCAGTAGGCTTGCCTTTTCCTTATGCTTTGGTTGCTTTTCCAAGTGAACACAAGAGGGCACAGCTCTTGTGCGATCCGTCTGCTTTTGTATTCAGCATATGCCGAATTAAAATGACTTCCTTTTACCTGCAAAGGATTCCCACGTGGAAAGCCTAAATGCCAAAATAAGGCAGAGTAGAAGACCAAAAAAATCTTATGTACAAATAATTTCAGCTACTATACAAAAAGTAAAATGCTGTAGGTGAAATAAGATTACCATGTGATAAAGGTAAATCAGAATCTCAAAAAGCAACATGTAGCATGTACAAGTTAAAACATCTATTTCAGGAAATCTGACACTGATTCAACTAACACCTAAAGATCCTGAATATAAAGCATCTTGGAAAAGGAAATATGGAATGACTCAGTAAAAGGATCAGCCCGATAACAGAAGGGAAACAAAATGAGAATATAGGATTCTTTGCTGCATTAATCCTCTGAGGCCAAGCTTATCAGTTTATTTTTAACATAATGATTAAAAAATGCTGAGGTCAGAAGACTTGCTAGTTTCTGTGCTCAGCAATAATTAAATACAATATTAATTAGGTAATAGTAACAGAACTAGCCTTTGTTGAAGTTAAAAAAGGGAAAAAGGGAAAAACTGTAGAGCAGGTAAGCCATACATACATTCAGAGGCTACGTGCAAGCACCAAGAAGCTAATCAGAACTCAGGGGCTGACAAGAAATACCATTCAGAGCTGACTATTAACACTGGTGCTTCCACTCACAGCTCAAGCACCATCTTGCAAACACTTTCTCCCAAGCAGAATCAGACAGGTAAGTACCACTAGGTATTTGGCTATCTCCTCACCCCGCTGCTAAGACCCTGCACCTGATACAGCACACCTCTCATATCAATTGCATTATTTACAGTATCACTCCTGCCTTCAGAGGAGCCAAACACATGAATTTACTTGGCCAAAGAATGGTGCTTTTACAGCACATGGTAACATTATCAGCAGATGCAGGCAACTTCTGTTTTTTATGCATATTGACAATTCATATAAGCAACAAACTGCTCCATCTCCTTTGCTTAAAAGTACCTGTCTTCAAGGGGAAGGTAAAGCCTAAGAAAATCCACTGTGAGGTCTGAATGAGAAAGATGCAGTCTGAAAAGCAGCTCACAAGGAACATGCAAATGGAAATAGGGGCTGACATCTACTCTACAGTGGAAATACTCTCTAAAAAGTGTTATAACATACATACATGATTAGAGCAGAGATTCCATACACATTCTGTAATTTCTAGGATATATCACAAACCCAAAAACAACTTTGGCTATAAGATTTAAAACCTTTTTTACATTGTTGATCTTAGCACACTTTTTTTCCTGAGTAAATACTTTGCTTTCACTATTAAAATTTTAAGAAGCAGGATTTGGATTGGAAAGACACTCCTGTCAGACCTAACTGCCTACGAGATAACAGACAACATGGTTCAATTCACAACAGGACTTACACATGGCAATGCTCAGTATCAAGATGCTTGGTTGTAAGTGCTCAGAAGTGTCTGAAACTCCACCTTCTTCCTAGGAGAGATATTTCCTTACATCCCAAAACCCCATCCTGCATCTCAGATATCTTTGTCATCTTGTTGGACGTAGATGACTGGCTCACTTTTCTTTGAAAGTAAACTCAGTGAAAACAACACTCTAACAGGAATCTCTGTGTCCAAAAAAAGCAAGAAACCTGAGTGTACTACTCCCTCAGTGAAAAGATTTCAAAACACTTTCCACAAGACTGCCCTAACCACTAGGTTGCAGGCAACAGCACAGCAAAGGCATCTGCCCGCTCTCCTACGACAGCACATCTCTGCACATACACAGGTTCTGAACATCAGAAGCCAAAAATAACATTTTCCTCCTCCTTTCTTAGTATTATTTATATTAGCAAGTGCACTGTGTCTGTTTGTCCTCAATATAAAGACACAGCTGAAAAATACAATGGTTCTTCACCTCAGGTAGAAATGATGAAAAGCAATGTTTGTTCAGAGTTGATTTCAAAAAGTGAGCAGTATCTAGAGAGGAAGGAATAAACACAGCATCACAATAAAAGAATAGACTGTTTCTTCTGATTAAGTTACCAGCCATAGCATACAATTTTAGGCAAAATGATCAAAACCTATTTCAAAAATTACAGCCCAATAAAATGAGGCACATGTAGCTACTTACTTTCACCTACTTCAGTAGTATGATACAAGTTTTCCATAAAAACAGAATTATTTTGTAATTCTTTTCAGAATTAACCATTTCAAAAGTAGTAACAGACTTTAAAACAAAACAAAGATCCCATAATCTACATTAGTTTCTGGCTCCATTCTCTGAAATATTATATATTACTTCACATATGTTTGTTTTTATCTGTCAGCATGGTTTATTGTTAGGGAAGTGTAGTATCAGCTGTCTCTTCCCTGCCATCAAAGCTACTTCATTAAAGTTTATAGTGTTTGACTTCCAGAGGATCTTTTACCAAGGTAACACAAAAAACTTCTGCTTGTCATTATTTTTCCAGCAGTAAAGACACTAAATGGATGCAGTATCCCCTTTACCTTTTAACAAAGAAATCCATTCCATTAATCTATTGAAAGCATTGAAGAATTCTATTTACTAAATTACTTCAGCTGTGAGCAACCAAAATGTTAGCCACACACCGTCAGATGGCAGACCACACTGTAGTAATGAGTATCTGCCTTGGTTTGTGACAGACTACCATGCAAAGTTTCCTATGCACCTGTGTTAATCTGCACTGCCTCCTGTCTAATGTTACCCCTTAAAGGTAGTAAACACTCACATTAACCAACATGAAACACTCAGCAGAAAAAAATGGTTATATTTAAAATCTACTTACATAAACAAAATGCTGCCACTTCAAACAAAAATCTATCATAAAACCTTTGATAAAACAGCTTAGGGACTGAGCTTATGTTTTTCTACAATACACATATATTCTACTAAGTAAAAATGCAAAGACATTACAAAATCATTGGGAACAAGTTCCTGCATACACAAGTACAAATAACAAAACCCAGCAGTCTTTAAAAACATCAGTTTCATACGTCAGAACCATCTGGCATATTCACAAATGTTTGTTAATTCTAACAAATGTTTATCAGATCAAATACAAAAGGACTGGAATTCAAATCAATTTTACTCAAAGTATGTGATATGTTCTATAAAAATCTTGCATACCTCAATAACCTGCAGTAGAAGAAAAATAAAAAGAAGTATTTTGTGCAGTATTAAGAAACATCCAATCTTCTAAAAGACATTACAATAAAATATCGTTAAAATAGAGAGGATTAATCTAATGCTTACAGTAGTAAAAACTGTAAATAGTAAATAGTATGACAGGTAATAGTAATAGTATATAGTATAAGACAGTAATAGTAATAGAATAATAATAGTAAATAATAATAGAATAGTAATAGTAAATAGTATAAGACAGGTTTCCCATGCATGCAACCCTTTAAATACAAGAAGGGAATTTTTTGTCATTCATTTTTACATGAATAATCTCAGCACCACATTTTCAACATGTACAGGCACAACAAGACTACTCAATGTAACTAGAAATACGTAAGGTCACTTAACTGCTGGATTGGCATCGCTGAGGAACAAGAGACTAAGACAAGCACGTACGCCTTTACAGCATCTAACTATTTTTTAAAATAACATCTTTTTCAATGTCTCTTCACCTCAGTAAGTACATACATTATGTGTATGTATACAAAACTATTTTGTCTACCAGAAAATCATGTCAACTGCAGTATACAAAACCAAACTCCATCAAACAATGTTTCAATACATAGAACCTGAAGTATATTTACTCAGTGAACCCCTCCACATGAACTTACAGAAGGCAACAAGGCTGAAAATAAACTATGTATATTGCGTAAACCAATTATTAAGGCTAGTTAGTACTTTAGAACCTTTATGCCTAGGCACACGAAGGAGCGCAAGTAAAGCCCGTGGTAGCTGGCACAAGGGGGAGCAGTCGGGTAATATTAACCGGGCATGTGACCCCTCTTGGGAAGGCTCGCGACGCAGGTTTACAGAACCTGCTCGCAGGCTGCCTTAGCCCTCGGAAGAGCTGACATGCCCTCGGACGAGCACCTACCAAAAGGAGCAGAAAACTCTCCTCACAACCATCCTCTCCATATGCATACTCCAAAACACAGCTTTGGCAACGGCAATGCCTGATGCAATGTTTGCAGCTGTTTTCTAAAAAGCAAAATGAGTAATCACAGCTGCAATTGGTTTCTGTTTCTCCCTTAGCTGCTATACCCAAATGTTTGCTGGGGAGGAGATAACTTCTATGCAATTATTTCATTTTGGTAATGCAGCAACACTGCAAATCAGGCGAATTACAAGACATCAGAGAGTATCATGTAAGTCTCTGTGTGCTCCTGCATTTCAATTCATTTCAAATGTTATAAGGAAATACCAAGTGTCAGCTTTTACTCCACCCTGAGGGAACTAGTCAGTTGCAGCACACATTGAAATATATTGAAAGGAATCTGTAAATCATTGGCCCTGTGAGCTTTGTTGTTTTACTGACGAAAACAATCCCTCTGAAGGTATCTAGAAGGAGAGCCTAGTCCAAGTTCGCTATCACAGTTTACCGTGATGTTCTTACAGATTAACACAGCTGTAGCAATTCCTGTGTTAGCTGTCTGGAAACCACCTTCTCCAATACCCAGGACTGTACCCTCTATAAGGACTCTGAATTCTTTCAGTTTCGTATTAGACACAATCACCTTCTGTCTGTGACTAGCAATCTTTGCTACTACAGCTAAACATCATTTCAAACAAAAACTGAAAAAATAATTATCGCTATAAAAGAGGTAACCCTTCATACTGAAACGCCAAATGAAAACTGATTTTAAGGAAAAATAAAAATCACCAAGCAAACAGATTAGAAGCAGTGAAGCAGGCAGTCAAACAGAGTTCATTTCCAATCCAGTGCTTCAATCAATAACTGCTTTCTATGTAAGAGAGATATTTCATAAATTAATTTGTACTATTATTATATTTAAGTCTTCATAATTCTGAGACAGAAAACTGCAAATACTGGACAGAAAAATCCTCCATCCAGCCATTTTGCTAGTAATTATTCCACATTTTAGATAGCTTTATAAAATAAATTCATACATGCAAAACCCCACCCAAATTCCACAGAAATCAAGGTGATTGTTTCCACAGAAACTGAGAGAGCATCACCAACTTCACATTGTTCACTGCACCACAGACCACAATATATCCATTAGCATTTTGAAAGGTGCTAAAATACTAAAGCTTCATAGTCAGGTAGGATACAAAAAAATCCCCAAGCAACCCATACATTTTTAATCCTTACAATCAGCTTTATGCAAGCTTTTTCATAAATTGAAAGGATCATTACCTCTGTCTAACTGTTTAGACCTTGTATTTGACCTCCCCAACTCAGGAAAATTCTATACTCTGAGGGACTACCCTCATATGATAATTTACTCTAAATACTTGAAAACTATTACTCTGCAACACCTGCAAGCAAGTTTTATCTGCACAGAATTGCTGAATTTGTTTCACCAGATGAGAAGACCATGATCATCATTAAAACAAATGCAACAGAATCCCCTCAGCACAGCAGAATCTGAACTGCAGGTCCAATAAATCAGCCAGTTAGTTTAATTATAAAGGATATTTAGAGTGGAATCACTCCAAAAACATTACAGATAGGCCAATTAGTTACAGTCTTCCCTAGGAATAAAGTGAGCATAAACTGTATTCTTACTTCTGTAGGTTCCATGAAGTTTTTCATCTGGAAGGAAAACTTTTCTCATTTAAATCCACATTGTCCTTTCTCTTTTTTACTTACTGCACAAAGTTTTTAGAAGAAAGAAAGATTTAAGGTTTTTTAACCAAAGTATTTGTTTGAAGTTCCAAGTAAACCCTTGACAGGGCCCAGCTTGCCAAGAACTGTGCTTTCTACCAGTAAGCAAGGAAATCTATCCATAATTCTTTTTTTTTTTTTTTTAAGAAAATAAAACATTTCCTTTGGAATTTATTCTCTCTTTTAGCCATGTGCTCACTGCCCAACACAAACACACACCTTTCCCCAAGGAGGGGGAAAAGCTCCAAGCACGCCAGGGGAGTCTGGTGGTGGTGAAGCCCCCAGGGCAGGGCAGCCATTTTGTGCTGCTTTAGGGCACAGCCCCAGGCAAGGGGCCTCAGCCAGCCCGGTGCTCGGGCTCTGGCGGTGCTATACACACATGACATTGCTTCCCGCATCATCCACAGGTTGTTTCTCAGCATTTTTGTGCAGAAGACCCAGGGTTTTTCTTCAGAAATACCATCGTCTCCCATGGGTATGGACATGGTGCCTGACATGTAAGGGGGAGCACAAAGGAACCACTGCCGGAGAGGGCTGATAAATGGCTGGGTGTAGAGGAAATATCTTAATCTTGGAGTCTGTGTTTTAAGGAAAGGGGCAGGCTTTTTAGGCCTTGCATTTGTCTTCCTTATATGAGGAAAATGCTATAATCTGAAGGACTGCACTTTTGTTTTCAAGGATAATTTGCTCTAAATACATGCATCATCAGTATGATGGACTGATAAGTAAATAAAATAAGAGAGTTCCAAATCATTCATGGAACACTTTTATTACACAGTAGCCCTTATGTTGTACTGCAACACTGACCACCTGATGAATCCAGTTCATACAATGGTGCTGAGATCCGTGATGTGCCCATGAAGAAAAAAAGACACTTATTTTATCTAGTCTAGATGGTAAGAAGATAGTCTCCTGTCACCTGGTCCAAGGCTAGTTTTGCCAACAGCAAGAAGCAGATCTGTAGTGCATGACAATCTGGGATTTTAGTCTCTATAACCTATGTTGTGTCACAGTGAAAGATTTGTACAATCTAATGAGAAAGCAGTGAGTGCATGAGAGCAAGCCCAAAATTCAAGGAAGCATTATCCCTAGGCAGGTTATTAACAGGGCCTCTGGAGTGCAGTCATAAAAAGAGGGATGAATTTCAAAGGTAACTCAGCACAACAAATGGCTGAGCAGGAACAACGTCATGTAACTGCCAAGCAGAATATGGCTGATGCTCAACAATTCACAAAAAGCAGAAACTTGATAAGAATAAAAAGGATGTTCATTTTCAAGCAGAAGATAAAATATGGATTAAAGTTCAGTCTCAGAGTAGTGCAGAGAAAGATTTTACGGCTACACTAACCCCAAACCAGAAAATTTCTTACTGAGTTATTTAAGTAATAGGGTAAAATGAACCACAGTGTTTACTGTACACAGTGTGCTGCTGTGGGATGTAAATCCTGGCACATTTACAGTGCTGGGATTCTGGCAGCTTTTATTCTGGAGTTGTGGTAGAATTCAATTTTTGTATTATTTACATTTCCCTCTCTGATTTCATCTACATGGACATTAAGTTTATTCATTACTGTACGTTTTTTACCTCAGTCACTCAGTTTTTAGTTCTCCCTCAAGAAAAGGAAATAACCACAAAGAGGGTGGTAACCATGTAACCTCTTACATACAAATAATGTTAACTTTCTTTCATTTTTTCATTACATACATATAATATCTACCGATGTATATCTTGGCCTAAAGATGATAATTAGTTAATACATTGGAGAAGGAGATCTTGGGAAGGGAAAATGCTGGACAACTGGAGGCAGCTCAAGGAAAGGATTCCTTGCTTTCTGATAAGCATTGCATGCCCCGCAAAATTAACTGGAGAAGCAGCAAACAGATGGGTTGACAAGGCTTGCATCACTGCCAAAAAAAGGCAGGGAAGAAGGACTGAGAGCAAGATTAGTTAGGAAAAGACAGACAAAGCTGTACATGGTTTTTAAGCCAATGAAGGAAATTAAAGTAGAATAAAAATCTACCAGAGCAATTGAGAAACTCTCAAGTTTCTTACAGACCTGGCAATGGATCAGCCTTCAAAAATGTTCTAGGTAGGACACTCCAAAGGTGTATAGTGTGAGCAAATTGAGTCCATTACTTAAAACAGGAATGAAGATGAATCTTTAGCATTTAGGTAGCTGGTGCTGGCATTATATCTTGATGGAAGCATTGCAGGAACTGACTGACTCAGTTTTGCCACCATTTTAGCTTCCTTTACGTCCTTGAACAAATCACTTGATCCTGGCAGGTCTCCTTCTGTAATACAAATCTGTAATACAAAAATATTTCCCTTTGCCCATTCTTTGTCTAAGCAGGCTATAAACTCTCTAAAGAAGTACAGCCTCCTGCACAAAAGTGCTGCAGTAATAAAAATAATGATTTCTGAGGTTTTTTCAGACTGTAAATTCTTGGTTTACTAAGACAAAATACCCAGATTTGAAAAACTTGATGACATTTTCTGAAATGTTATTAAGGGTTATCCATAGGGATACATCAGAATTCACCAGAAGTTCATTAGTCACCTTTTTCAGGCTATGAAGATATATTTGATTAGATTTATATGGAAAGGAACAGCAGACGTTTCCAGTGCCCTTCTTGTCCTACCCTTCCTTTCATGTCTTTCTCCCACTCTCAGCTTCACTTTTTTTTTCCATGCTGCCTCTTATAGTTTGAATAACTTCCCATCTGCCACATGCCAAATCTCCTTTAGATCCTTCCTTAAAACTTACTTCCTTCACACAGCTTATTTATGCTGATATTTTCACCAAGACATTTCCATTCATTCCCCATCTGAACTATTGTCCCATAAATCATATTTGTCTTGCTTAGATTGTCAGTGCTAAACATAAAGCATGTCCCGGATGTTCTAGCAGTCATTCCTCATCTGCTGCCATATGAATGATAGCAGGGTCTTGTATCAATTTGTGTACATTTCCCAGAAGGACACAGGAGAAAAATTATTCAGAGAACTTCACAACCGCCCTCAAGGCTTGTCTGTATTACACAGCTGGGAGCAAACATCTTTCCCTCCTGTGAAGTACAACTCACAACATTATTAGTTAACCAGAGGTTAAGGGTAAGTAACAAATGTTTGTTGCTATTACACCCGACAGTTCCTTACACATACACAAACATCTCAGCAGATATTTAAATGTGCCTTTCTTCTTGCTTCTGGAAGTGAATATTTCAAATGACACTGGAAAGGAACCTGAGTAGGAAGAATAGTTATTAGTCCTTAACAGACAGTAACAAATATGACTTGCTTCAAATGTGATGAGAAAGATCTGTGAACAGTTTTGAATATGAATTTTGTCAGGACATGTTCAGTCAACAGCTCTACATTTCAATTGTGAAGATTAATGGTTTTTTCCATGAAACTAATGCCAAAACTTTGACTCACTGGAAATAAAACATTAGTTTAAAGAGCTACTCATTATCATTTGGTTTACAGTAAAAAATAAATTTCATGAATTAAGATATAAACCATTTTGTCACATAACAGCACTTTGGAGAAGACATGGAAGGTGACCTATGTACAAATAGTTCATCCAGTGTTGCCAAGTTCCCAACTACTGTAACACTTGCACAGTTTACATGGAAAGAGGGAAGAAAGCTTTGCTTGCTCAGGCTGTTGACCTAGATTAGCTTTCCTCTGTAAATTGAAATTACTATTCTGTAAAGTAGAAATTATAATGCATACCTTACAGGAGTACAGTGATGACTGACTGCCATTTTCTTTAGCCATAGTGTGCAGAACCCTCCCCTGTATGTTAACGCACATGGATCTAGTATCAGCCCTGGCCTGGATGCACACTCAAAGATATCTTCTGGGACATGACAGCTTTACACATGTAAGTAGAGATTTCTCAGAAAAAAAATCCTGGATAGGGCAAAGAGGTTGTACAGGTTGTAATAACAAAGTAATGAGCGTTTCTTGGAAGTAGCTCTGCGCCTTCAGCACTTATTGTTGCTATGTGAAAGACACTAGCAACAGATCCCAAAGCCATCTTCTTGCCTGCAAAGATTTTATTCACACAAGAAAACAAAACTTGGGAGGTTCCAACTTCTGTGAAATATGAATGGAAATGGGTGGTGTACAGTATCTTGCAGAATAAATTCATGTTTGAAATCAAAATAAAAATCTTCCTTTTGCATTGAAAATCTGTGTTAAATATCTAAATCAGACAAGAAAAATAAAGATAGGCATTTAGGGGGTTTTTATATATATATAATAGTAATTGTCAGTTCTGAAGTATCAAGAGATCATACTGGGAATTCTTGCAAATTTTTTAAATTGTTAGCTTCAAATTCTCCTGTATTTCCCAGAAAATTCTGTGGACAGCAGTTGTTGATCTTTCATGCATTCAGTAGGATATATCTCATTTTATACTGCATTTAATTTAAGGTTTTATTCTCATTTTTGCTTTGTCACACAATGTTTCTGTCAATTTTGCTCTCAGACTGCATTATTTTTTTCAGGTTTCTTTTCTCTACATAATTTTTTTGACTCATTATCAGTTTCCTGAGATCTGGAACTGGTATTCTTGGCTTTAAGGGTGCTCTAAAATGACAAAGTCAGGAAAGCACTGGCAAATCATGCCTTTGCAGCTGAGGACAGATATTTTGCAAAGGCTGAGAATCCTTGGAATCTGCAGAATTCCTAAACCCCAGTGGGTTTAATGCTCCTGCTGCTTCTAAAATACCATTGCTTTGATGTGTGTCTCATTTCCTGGATTCACTAGCACTGTGAATTTTGGGATCTTTGCGGACCGTTTAAGTTTTCATTTCTGAATATGCATCCTAAATATTTAGAAATACTTCATTTTCTGAAGAAACTACCAATGAAAATGTTTTTACAGACCACATGTAAATAACCTGAAATGTATTTCCTCTGTAAAAGCTGATTTCTCCAAAGTTGGACATGATTCTGTTTGGACATGATTTTGGTTCTACAATATGAAATACCTTGAAAAGGTTGTGATTTTACAGAGGACAGAGTAGCTACAGTAAACAATACATTTTCCCTTTAGAAAACAATAGAACTTCAGTGTGCCCCCACTTGATTACTTAAAAATGGAAGCAAAGTTTTTAGTTTCTATGGGTAAGTTGGGCATGCATAAAATCACTGTGGATTCTTATGCTGCCTCTTGTTCCATGTCCAAAAGTGCTCCATTTGTAAATAGGAACTTCATCTTTCTTTACTGCCAGTTTTCTAAGCTCATTTGGATCTTAATATTTACAAGAGAGACTTTTCATGCTTTTCACATTATTGCAGGTGATAATTGCTCAGGTACATCTGTGAGAGCTCACTACCTTCATTTCAACCTCTCCAGTTCTAATTCAGGAATGCACTTCAGCAAATCCATCATTTCTAAGCAGTGTGTAGAATACAGATATACTCATCAGTTTTCTGAGTAGGATTGTTTTCTTATAGATCATACATCTGGAACCTACCAAATACTTATTGTCATGCAACATGAGGAAGATTTATATCAAATCTTTTTTAGATTTATCTAAATCAAATTTAAAAAGATTTATCTTAATCTTTTTTAGATTTTTATAAATCAAGATTTATATCAAATCTTCCTAGGGTTAACTGTTCTAGGAATATAAAAAATCCAAAATAACAAAACCAAAGAAAATACAGTTTGGAAATGAAGTTTTTAGACACAACTGAAGGAACAGGCTCCTTGAACAAGCAATTTTACATCGCCATTCTTGAAAGTCAGACTGGACTTGAACAGTTGGGGAAAAATGCAGGAATTACTTGAATGCAGACATTATAAAACTGGGAGTTAAGAATTAATTTTAAAGAGACTTCCTGGTAGAGACAGTAAGATCTTGTTAACTTATGTTTGACGTTCTCATAGCCTGAGTGGTAGTGAGTAACACTGCTGTTAGGAAACCAGCACTGTGGGCACAGCGCAGAGTTAAATCCCGTCTGTGCTGTGTGTGAGGGAGTGGTCTAGTGCTTGGCCTA
Source organism: Psittacus erithacus (assembly GCA_009867235.2). Classification (NCBI taxonomy): domain Eukaryota; kingdom Metazoa; phylum Chordata; class Aves; order Psittaciformes; family Psittacidae; genus Psittacus; species Psittacus erithacus. Next base: position 45,349 of record WYDI02022485.1, read on the forward strand.
TAGAAAGGACAGTTGCCATGAAGAAAGATATTGTTTATATTTCAAAAGCCTGTGTATTTTTTACAAAAATAACCACCATCACCATCATCTGATGCCAATTCCACAGCATACACAGTGATTCAGCTCCTGGTTACAGCAAAGTTTTTTAGGATCCATACTTCCATCCCTTGAAAGAGTGCAAATACTCAGACTTAGGGAAGTCAAAGTATTGTGCTTCTAAAGGATATTGTGCTGAGCATACTGTTCATTTCTTGATTCTATAAAATCTCCTTTGTTGAAGCCACTCAACATCCCAGGATTTCCAGTCTACCAGTAAAGTTCAGAGCTGCTATCCCAGCAGTCTGTTCTGGCTTGCTATGTGACATAGAAAATATTTCTAGTAACTGATTAGCAATAGATTGTTTTTATAACAGTGTGTTCCTGTACACATGCCCTCCTCCAATACCCCTTCCCTATTCCCAGGACAGAGACACCAACTCAGTAGTCGTAGACCACTATATTACATCAGAGAGCCTCATTAAATCACTCCAGACACAATTATCTTTTGTATCCATCAAACCATGAAAGGTTACCTGAGTTACTAAAAAATTCCAGGCTTGTCTTCCTAATAAACAACAGTATAGTGATTAATTGCCAAAAGAATCTGGTACTTTAGGAGTAGCTTTTATTTGGAAAGTTTAACATAGTCATTCACCAGACAACTGAACTCTCCACTTCTCACTTTCTCAGGTCACCTGCAAGTACTAAAGATTTATGTGAACAAGAAATATTGTTACTTTTTAACATGGCGATGTTTTTTTAAGCAACATATTTCAGATAGAGATTTAGCCCCATGATGCATACAAAGAAAAAGACTTTGCCTTGAGAGGATTTGGTATGAACTGGGTCACAAAGGCAATTAAAAGTCGTAAACCAGATGTATTATGTCTGTTCTATCCTTTTCATTTGTGTCAACGGGTGAAATCATAGCATGGTACGCCCTGGTTCATTTTGTCATTCTAAAGCTGGAAATGATGTAAACAAAAAAGCAGATTTCTTTTTTTATATAGTATTGTGAAAGATACTAATTTTATTCCACTAAAATCAATGATAAATTTGAAGCTGAAAAGGCATGTGTGTTTTTAAACATTCTGATTCCAGAAAGTACATTCCATAGTCTGGATTCACTTTAATTGTGATTAATTTGCTTTCTTCTATATCCCATAGTATATATACGCAGGATAAAAACACACATAAATAAGTCACACTATTAACGCAGTGTTTTCATTCACCTGTGCAATCCTGCATAAGAATTACTGTTTCATTTTAAGTGCACATTTTAACTTTCACACGACTGAGCTGGGCTTCCAATATACTTCCTGCTTCTATGGAAGACCAGTTTAAACACAGTGAAGTAAGTAAATCATGTGTGTTATTGCTCAGTACGGAGTTACTCAAGTTAATTATATTTCTATTGGTTTTGGCTAACAACTAATGCTACAATATTTACTTTAATAAGCTGAAGTAAGCTCTGAGCCTCTTTAAAATCATACTCTGTAAAGTGCAAAACTGTAAACACTGCAGAATGAGGATTCCACTTGCAAATAGGTTCGTTACTTATTTGCCAAACTTTCTGCAAATGGGGGAGGACTTGCTGCTGTCAGTAAGATGTCTTTATAGGTAACTGCTAGGAAAATTCTTGCAAGAACCTGGTAGCCCGGAGCAGCTGAAAATGTGACATCATTCCTAAACAAATGCCATCTTTGAGAGCCCACCCATTGTGGGACAGTAAGTCTCTTTGGCCTCTTCGCTACCTAGTAGAGTGAAGATCAGAACCTAGTAAGTTAATAAAACTAACTAACTTATATGTCCCCTTCTCTGCTCTGGTCCCAAACAGCCATTATGCCTGGCTGCCTAGAAGATCTCCAGAAATGCAGGGTGCTGTGGAACAGAGGCATCACCCTCATTCCTTCAGGTTTCCTATATTCCCTGTGACCCCAGTCTCTAAGACAGAACTAATAAAAATGGGTAGAGATATACATGACTGCACGTGAAGAAGTTCATTTTCATTAACCGTCCGGTTCTTTTTTCAGCTTGTATTGTTTGGGTCATGTATGTGCTCTGGTCTTCACCTATGGGGCTTTCAGACTTATGTTTGACCCAGTTATCTGCACTTTGCAAGGGGCAAAATGCCATATGTCGTCCCTAAATAGCTTACTTTCCATAGCCAGACAGAAATGTGCCTCTAATTTGTTTTATACTGCCAATACTTTTTGTGAGAGGAAATTGTTGGGGCACTGGAAGTTATCTATTTTCCACTAGATTTTATTAGGTTATTTCCTGTTTTTCTTCCTGTTCCTTTGCTCTGTCTAATTTGGCAGATTGATTTTCTTCTTGCACTTTCCTTCCTTTTAGTTCTCACAGTTCTACTTACCGTCTCCTTGTCCAAACCTTCTGGACATCAGGTGAATCTTAGAAAGTAGAGCTGACCAAGGATTTCAACATGTAAAACGTGGATAAAGCTTTTCAGCTAATTCAGACTCTTGGGCTTGCCATTCAAGTTACATCCAAATCTAGAAAACTGTCATTTCCTCCCTGATTTTTTTTTTTTTAATATATATATCTATCTATTTTCCCTTTTAATTTATTTCCCCCAAACTCATGTTAGCCCCTGCTTTATCTTGTTCCTGTTCCCACTGAAGACAGCTACACTGGCCCAATTCTTCTACTTTCTGTATTAGGTATAAGCATTTTCTAAAGACCCAGGTGCCTCAGTAGTTTTTCAGCAGTTAGACTGAGACTGGTAGAGTGTAAAAGATGCGGAAAATAACATTCCTGTTATCACCTGATGAGTGTTGGGCAAAACAGGACATTTGTTTGGGGTTACAAAAGTTTACCTGGCCTAAAACCTTTACTGCTGAACGCATTCACCTGCCTTCTCTGCTAATGTCATTGAAGAATAATTATATTAAAAACATTTACTTACAGGTGAGTACAATATTCAGCTTTGGCCTCCAGCTCCATGTCTGTTCTGTACTGCTTATTTTATTGTTGTGTTAGGAAGTGGAAATGCTCATTGCGTGATAAAAATTAACCATGTTTCTCTGGAGCTGGTATCAGCTCATGCATTTCTAGTGAAATACTCCATGCTTCAAGAAACGAGTCCCTCTAAAGTTATGTGCTCTTCTAGATTCAGATAAGTGGAACATTTGATGCATCTATACCTTGGGAAAAGAGATCATTAAATTCAACCCACAGAGAAATAGCTGCAAGGGATCTTGGGTGTATTCAGGCTAGCCAAAGGCCAGCACAGCAGAAATTCCAAAATTTGACATATTTAAGCTATTAATTTGAATTGCCAAATAGTCTTTAGACATATTGTTACAGAGCTCTGAAGTGGAATTGCTCAGTGGTTAATTTTACTCATCAGCTGCATCAACACATGTTCAAGGAAGGCAGGAATGTTGGGTTATTCCTGCAGCATTTTATGATTTCTCTTTTCACAAAAAAATAAAAAAGGATTTGTATTTATTTTTAACAAAGACATTACTTTTCTCACAGTTCTTCAAAATAAACAAAACTATTACAGAACACTGTTGATTGAACTCAATAGCTCGTAAAACTATTGGAGAAATGAGACCTACAAAATATTATCATTACAAAACCCAAATGAGAAAAACTCATTTGTTTAAATTACATATTTAGCAGCGACTGTGCACAACACATCAAAACTGGAGAGGGAAACTCCTAACATTGCTTTCCTAATCAGTTTCTAAAATGTTATCTAGGTTTCAGCATTTGTTAACTAAGCACAAATTTGATAGCACTGAGGGGAAGCAATACACTCAAAAGATATTACAGAGACAAGAATATGCTGATACTAAAGGCAGTGAAAAAATATTTTTTATGCCAAGAAAGAAAGCAAGCTTGGGGTATGACCTGGAAATTTGAACAGTTGAAGAACAAGGGTTCAGCATTTTTTATTTTTCTTTTTTGGCACACTCTGCTCCAATTTACAGCTCATGCATTTGGAACACAGATTCAACTGTCTCCTGTATCCAAGGATAATGACCTACCGCTCCAGTGATTTGCAAACCTCAACTCTGTGCAGCCACTCAATCAGTGATGGGCTAATCCCTTAATGGCCATTTGTGTCTTTCCAATGCATCCTAAGGAGTTCTGCAACACTCCAATTCTGCTGCACAGAATTATGTGCACTTCTTCTACTCTCGTTATCTTATCAGGTAGCTAATTCCCACAAATGATCATGCAGTCTCAAGTTTAAGATGAAATTGCAGTTGAATCATAAATTTGTCACTCTCCAGACAGCTGCTAAGTCTGTAAAAACTTGATCAAGTGGGGATTAGACACTGGATTGAACAATTAAGACCTGTGAGTGCATCTGGCCCTCTGACAGAGACATGTTTATTGATAAAAAATAGTTTATGTAGAGGTTTAAAATGTTATTAATTCTTAAGTGGGGCATAATCCGTTATCTAGTATATTGTGACACAGAGCTAACTATCCCTCTAACGTCTTGCTCTGCTCAATCGACTAGTTAAACAGAATTAATCTTTTGAAATAATGATGACTGTGAGCCTTTATAAATTACCAGAGCAGAGTGCAGTGAGAGATGTAATTTACAAAAATTGTTTGCTTCAGAGGGAGGTTTTTTCATGTAAAGAGAAACAGCCTTTCAGACCATCAGTTATGTTTTTATTAAAATGTACATATACATTAAGCAATATATTTCCTATACAAGGAAAACATGTTCCCTGCAGAGAACTGGCATATACACACATCTTCAAGCCCTATTCTCAAAAAAAATTAAGGCACAATGTGATACTGGCATGCTATCTTGTGGTGCTCCTTGCATAATGGAAGAAAATAAAGGAGATAAGCACTTCCCTCAAGTTAGTGACCCATATCCAGAGTTTTCGGTAGTAGAGATTTCTCCAATTGTATCACATTATCTATGTTTTACCATGATCTATTTTTGTCAGTTTATTGCAGGAAACAGTAGATCTCTGACAAGTGAAACATTACTGTTCCATGGCTGTTAATTTTACATATTTCATATTTTGAACACTGAGACAGTTTCTTAACTACAGGTGTAGATGGACTGAGATCCTGGCTACTTCTATAATTCTTCAGGTATGGAGTTTTCATTGTGTTAACAACCAGGTGTGAAGAATTCAGCATAGACTATAAGCCTTATTTCAAGCACATTACTAACAGCAGCAATTTCTGTTCATCTTTGTTCTGTTTTCCACAAAAAAGACCCAAAAGATATATGTAAATGTGGCCCAATGAAATTGAAAGGGAACAGACACCTAAGTTTAGCTGCCCATATGAAAAATCAATTCATATTTTAATTAACCTAGCAGTGTGCCTTGTACTGCAATATTCCAGAGCTCAAAGCCACATCAACATAATCAAAATGCATTAACTCCACACAAGAAACCAACACGAATTAACATTATGGAGGAAATTAGTATGTCCCTATAGTAACATAGCAGTGATTATTTTTACTTGCACAGCTATGCTGAGCAGCACCAAATGCAATATCACATGCAATTTACAATCATCATAACATTTGGCTATGTTAAGTGTTCACAAAGCTCAGCTGGAAAGAAAGGTATATATATAATTTTGACAGTGCATAATTACCTTCTGTATCTTAAAAACACTCTTTATCCACCACTTGTTACCAACTCTGTGACTAGGGCAGACTTAAGTAGAGCATAGGAACAAAACCAAGTATGGTTGAAAAAGTTCTCAAGTATTTGGGGCTGGACACGGACACCTGCTGAAGCTGGAATGTTTAAATTTCTATTCACTATGGCATACTCTTTCTCAGTATCACACCCTATGTTCTTTGTCAAATCACGGCTGAAGGGCCTCTTACTCAAGTAATACAGCTCAAATTCTTCTGACAACCAGGTTGGATTAGGGTGATTCACTTCATGAATCAGAACATGCCCTACATTAGCCGTTGTTTTCCATGCTGCTCGGAAGCATAATTTTGTAAATATTCTAAATTCTCGTGGGTCACAGTCATTTCATTTTGCCCTTGCCTGTGGCTGATTAATGCAAATCAAATTTCGTATCAGTCAGCTCAAGCAATCTGCAGAGTGTACAGAAATCAGCATTTCAACTAGAAGGCACAATTGTTTTCACCAGTTACTAATGTTTTCAGAAAAGGTCAGAATTCTAAATGCACTGGTATAAAAGAGAAGAATTAAACCGTTCAATCCCAATAATCTTTGATTTTAAAATGCAATTGAAAAATCCAGCAAGGTTACTTGAGATTTTTTTTCTGAGTTTACTGTATTTTTAGAATGTTTTTTACATTTAAAATATAAAACAACCCTGCTTTTAAAGATGGAGCTCTGCAAAAAGAGCCAGGAATGTACTAAATATTTCCAGCAAATGCCCAAGTTAAATAATGCACAATGACAAAATTTCCCCTGACTACAGTGTTACACAATTCATGATTATTCTCTATATTGCTCCTGAAGTGAGTTCATGTTTGGGGCCAGTATTTCAACTGAGTCTCAAGATTAGCTCACCCCTATCTTCTATTAAATTAATTAAATCCCTGAAACTAAATGCCCATTCTATGCAAAGAGGGGAAGTTAAATAAAATAAAAGACAAAACCCATCAAAGCAACTGCCTTAGGTTTCCTGTCACCTGAAATTTCATTCTGCTTAAACAGAAGTGCTGGAATTCACCTGAACTACATGATACACAGAATATAATCCCAGTACATAGACCTTCCTGTACTCTTGCTATCAATGTGACAGAACACCCTCTAACTGTATAACTAGGATAGTAAATTTGGAATAATCAGTGGGTTTTGAACCTAACCCAGCAATTTTTGGTCAGGTAGAAGTCTTACTCATATTAGCTTCAGGAACATGGGGCTTTTCTAACTAAGAGTCTAATACTGCAGATTCAGCAGAGGTTCATATTATTAGAAGTGCATTACTTTATATTACATTTATTAACAAGGGAGATTAATGTTTTAACTGGCTGGTCTCAAAATTCATTGTTAATTGTGAAATTCAGAGTCTTTAGTATTTTTTGGTTCCCTGTAGTACCCAGTTCCAATAAATACTCTGGTGCCATTACATTACATTGCATAAGTCTCTACTAAACAAAATGTTTCAAGATGCAAACTCTTAAAAAGGGCAATATACATTTTGTTGAGGACATCCTCCAAGAAATGTTTGGGGTCAATTCAAATCTTTTGTATGATTTTGGATATCTAGCCGATACAAAACTTTTTGTAATCTAATTACACAAAGTAAAATAGCATATCAAAGGAAAACATGTGAAGTCTAAAGGCTCTTCGCTAAGAAAAACTCACATTATTTTTTTCTTTCTCATTCTTTAATGAAGAATTTTAACTCTCGTATGCTCAAGAAAATATCTGTTCTCTAGGCAAATGCCATCTGTCTACCTATGAGGTTTTAAGTGTTGTGGTTCTAAAGCAAGTACCTCTGAAAAGCCGAATAACACTACCAAGGTATCAGCTGCTTCATGTTTGTCATTGTGGATATGGAATATCCACCTGTTAGCTGGCTGTCATTAATTTAGACCATAATAAAATGCTTGGCTAGATGATCTATGACTGAAGTGAAGGGACCCTGGGGCCTTTGGTCCAGTTTCTAGCAGCTGCACTCTCCACATGTGCGGCTGTGAAGCATGAAAGCCAAAGACTGGGAGAGCAGGAGAAGGAACCTGCTGCCTCCCCACAGGATACAAGTCCAGGACTCTCCAGTTTGGATCTGAAGAACAGTGGTAAAGGCCTGGTGTGAAAAATATACAGCTACGGCCTAGTCTCTCTGTGTTGTGTCGCTAAAAGCAAGGGTCTGTCACTTGGGGCAGGAGCATTTCCCCATCTCATATTCTTTTTTTGCCTTTAATAGTTAACGATTTGTTAAGAAGACAATAGAAATGTCTTCAGTGTTTGATTCAGCTTTAGAAAAAAAAAAAAAAGGGATATTCTGAAAGATTTAATTATTAGATGTGTGTGGTAGATGAGAACTAAAGGGTTAAAAAAACTAATGGTTTTTTTTGCTGCCTGATGGCTATCAAACAGCAGAGAGTAGCAAACATACTGGACACAAACAGGTGATAAAAGGCACTAAGAGAGATGACAAAATTAAGAAAATAACACTATTATAAAGATTTATAGATCAGCTAAAGCAAAGCAAAATAAAGGATAACAAACAGTGATAAAAAAAAGAAATGGGGCATCAGCCATACAAACATGCAGGAAACTTCAATGCTTCTGTATATTACTATGACACAGCTTTGTTTACACCAGCATTGACCTTTTGCTCCCAAAGAAGTTTATTAACCATCTCGCTCTTTCTTTGTGTTGCTTTACTCATCAAGAGAAAGTTGTACAGGGTCGATTCTGATGAATGGCTTTTTCACAAAGTCAAGTTATCCTTGACTAGATGCAGATGGCCTAGTAAAAATGAATGCTGCCAGCAGACATTGTCTTTATCAGTAGTAAAAGTTCGACAGGGACTAGACTTCCTCATCTCTGGCCAGAGAAACCCAGCCTTCTGTTTCAGCACCATATCACATATTGTCCTAATGAATTCTTGTAACACACTGCAGCACAGATAAATATGCTTATATTAATGTTTTTTGGCAGTCTGGGGCATGGTACAGAACTGACACAAGTGTTTGGATTCTGCCTGTAGCAGACACTAGGAATTTATACAGCTTAGAAATATTAAGCTGTGGTTAGGTTGTTAGTACTGTGTGATGATCTTCAGTATTGGGAACTGCAGCTCATCCTCTTCAGACTGGATTCACAAAGGGGAAGCCTACAGCAAGGCACACTGAAGTCTGGCAGCTCTTAGGAGGCTGAGGAAGTGGCTCTGTCAGTAGAGGGTTTTATTCATTCCACAGCAGTACCAAAGCTCATTTGAGATTTGTAATTCAGGCAGTCGAGCGGACATTCACCAGGGCAATATTCACTGCAGGGAATTCAAATCCTGCTGCCACGTGACCATTCCTTCCTTTGATTCTCTTTTAATTCTTCCTTCTAATACCAGAAACATGCATCTCCACAGTTCTGAGGTAACAGAATAGTGAGTGATTTAAAGCACCCCTCTCCCCAGCAGTGTCCTGGGCAGCCTGAAGGACAGCAAACTCTTGGCGTTTAAAGATGCGCCAGGCTACCAGATTTTTAAAACTCTGATTCTCAATAGCTCCCCAAATCCACTTGGATAAATGCTGCAATTATTAGAATAACAGCACAATACCATACTCAGGCTACTGAACTGTATTTGGAGTCGTATTACATGAGAGTCTTCAGCTCTGACTGCTGCTTTGTGTTAGGCAATTCCTCCAGCGGTGGTTCGGCCTGAGATGCAGCAGCCCCGCGAGTGAGCAAACCCCCCTGGCCGAGCCATCTAGTGGCTGAGAGCGAAATAACTCTCCTGCTCTAAATGCGGGTCTTTGTTGGGCTGGAGTAGATAAAAACTTCTTTATTTGCCTTTACAATGTATCTCTACTGTGCAGCTAGACCGACAACTTCACCTAAAAACCTCAGCAATAGGGTTAAAAATGTCAGAGACCTTCCTGGGAGGAAACACTGAGCAGACGTGGTTATTGTGTGAGTACAGCACATGTGTGAGGACACGCCATTTCCCAAGAAACTCCCGGCAAGACTTTTTCCAGGCAGTGAGGATACTTTTTTTTTTTTTTTGGTAGCGGTTTTTCAGCATTTTATTCAAATGAATGGGAATTCTGGGGCATGACTCAGATGAGAATAAGCCATAAAAAGTAACAGCCTGAGAGTAAGCACAGTTCTAGTTCTCTTCCGCACCTCCATAATACGGTGTCTCAGAGCCCTGAGGTTTTTTATAATCCTCTTGTGCCAAAAGGGCTTCTTTTAGTGCTGGGGAAGGGCAACTAGTTTTATATTAGATTTACCTAGTCATTCAAGCCAGGATGATCAGCCAGGTCTTTCCATTCTTATTTGCAGACTAGGATGTTGGTTCTGTCCGAGTTCATCAGAACATAACTAGTCTGTTTCACATAAAAACCGGGGTGCTATTAAATCATATTTTTACCTATGGGGTTGGCATTTAGTCATTAGGAACAGGAAAGCCCTGCTGGGGACTAGACTTTCTCATTCAAGACTTTCATTGATTAAAACACTTGGTCTTTTAAGCCCTTATCTGTGGCTGGGAACTTATTTGGGGCAGAGTCTTCCTGGTACTCGTGGTTTCTACAGCACCTAGCACAAGAGCTGTCCAAATTGTGTGAGTCACACTTGTCCACAAGTCAGGAAAATACACCCTTTCACACCATCCTCACTGCTCAGAGCCCTTTGAGGCATCACAGCAAACTTTTTTAGCAGCAGAAGCTGGCGTTTGTGTTTGGATTGCAATCTACCTAGAAAACAGGACTTTGTGTACCTCATGTGCTGGCTTGCTTCCAGAGGTCATGCTGGCTTTGGTTCCTTCACCACCACCATCTAATAGCCTTACTGGGCTAGTGGAACCACACCTGCTTGTCAGGGCAGAGATGGGCAAATCAAGCACTTAAAACCAGGCTTCTTCATGCCACTGTTTGAAGCCATAGTTGTGCCAGCTTTTCCTGTAGGAATCAAGCTATGCTGACAACATGAAAGAATTCAAAGCTTCCTACAAGCAGAGAACAACATAACCCTTGTATATATTGTCTTTGCCTCATTTGACTCATATTCTACCCAACTCTTTCTTTCTTATATAATAAAGCAGTCTTCTATTAAAACAAAAAAAAAACAAACAAAAAAAACCACACAAAACAAAACAAAAAAAAACAACAAACAAAAAAAAAAAAAAAAAAACCAACACAAAAAACCCCAAGGTTTATTTCCTTTCTGTTTTTGATTCTGGTGTTTCTGTACTTTGCACCAGTAACTTGCAAGACAACAAGCTGATTGGGTAGAAGTTCTTCAAAAACCTGACTTTTAGCAAGTCTGCCAGGCATCTCACCAGCGAAACCAAGAGCAACGCTTGGGAGCAGCTCAGTGAGAGCACACCCACTGCTGTCTGCCAGGCTCACCTTCCCCTCAGACTGTTCTTGCAGTCGCCCCTCATCCCTCGCAGGATGCTGCCAACAGCCGGGTAATTCTCTGCAAGAACCAAGAGCCTCTCTGCCTCTCTGCTGAGCACCGTGACTCAGAGCACTCTCTGAGGCTATTGGCCCACCACTGTCCTCCAGGTTTATCTCAGCTCTACCCCCGGTTTTGTCACTGTATCCTTCAATCCCCTCTCTCCCCATAAAAATGTCTATCTGTCTCTTAAACTCACTTTACCATTTGCTTCTTTGACCTCGCTTGGCAACTTATCCTTGTGTTTATTATTTGAGGTGAAATAGTTCTGGCTACATTCCTGGTTTTACTCTTAATTGTCTAATTTTTAGAATGGTGTCAGTGAGGTTGGGATTTGGCTTTGGGCTTTTTTTAACTCATTGCTCTTCTGTTTCATTAGGCTCCTTTGTGTCACCAGGATTTCCAATAACTAAAAGAATCTTAATGAATCTTTTATAAAATCTTCCCAAATACTGCAGCTGGGTTTTCTCATCCATTAGCGCCATTCTGAACTGCATACATTGCTTCTAATTACTTTGTTGTTAATTGGAGGGGAGGGAGAGGAAAGGATGATGTTCCCCAAGGAAGGAAGAGTTCCCCAGCTACAAAGCTGAGTGACTCCACCTGCCCCTGCCCATACTTACCCCATGGGGAAGGTACAAACAAGGCTTGAGTGGGACTGAGTAGCAGAATGTTTTCTTGTCCTCTGGCAGTAGCAAACCTGTTCCCCCTGTTTGCCTTTTTGTATCCACCTCATGTCCAGATGGCTCTAAGGTGTGGGGCTGCAGGCATCTTTCTGAAGCCCCTCGATCCATGCCAGAGCCTTGTCAGACTTTTGGACAAAGTCATCATATTGGATTTGCTTTCAGGTCACGCTGATAATGAGCAAAGACTGCACATGACAGGGTTTTCCCAGTGCCTGTCTTGGGAAAGGGAAGGAGGAAGAAACACTGGTTTAAGTCACCTACCTGCATCTTCAGGAACTGTTCCCAGCCTCTGTAAGGCTGGTTGGTGGCGCAGTAAAATGAATCCTACTGACATCCTGAAACAGATAGGCTTGGTTGGAGTAGCTTCTAAAATGAACAATTCACCTAACCCACCATGGAAAGAGAAGGAAAGAGCTGTATCTTTGCAAGTCCCCCCTTTCCTTACAGGAACCTGAAGGAGGAACTATCTCCAGATTGGGTGCCTAACTGCAGCAAGGTAACACCTTTGTGCCTTCTGTCTGGTCTGTACAGTCTGTACCCTTAAAGATCCTCACACGCACCAGCAGCGGACCACATGGTTACCGTTCAGACATGTTAGCTCACATGTTTTCCCAGAGCAGAAGGGACACTTTGCTGGATTCACCTGCCTTAAAATAATTGGTGCAGGTGAACCCCTGAATCCCAGCTGCCACCACCAGAGAGAGAAGAGAGCACATTCCCTTTCCTACCCAACACATCTTGTACACCACAAAGTGACAAGAAAAAGTAGATAGAATTAACATTCTCCATCCTGGGGGGCTGTGGAAGCTACAGGACAGAAGTAGCATGCCAGTCACAATACAATATTAACCATTAGCCAAAATAACATTTTCAGCTTAAGAACAGAGGGCAGAGCTCTAAAAGATTTGCTCAATTAATTGTGGGATTGAAAATTTTCCAGAGAGCTAAGGATATGTGCAAGATATAACAGAGCACAGCCCCCTCATCTTTAATATGGAGGTCAAGCTCACAGAAACTCGGCCTGCTTGCTGCAAAATAAGGAATTGCATGCTGCAAGAACCAGCATCTAGGGGCTGCTTCTGAGAAATTCATGGAGTAAAGCATTTCCATAAAGGTGGCTTACCTTGCTGATAGAAATCCTGAAAACCAGGAAATGAAAGGGAGACACATAAAATGTCTCTCATGACAAAGGCTGTAAAATAGCTAGGAATAAAAATAACTAATACCTAATAATAAACAGTTACCGCTGTCCTCACTGTACTCGGAGGGGTGGGGGATGTGATGATCACCAACCAGTGGCATAGCAGTAAATGCATTAATTGAAAAAGTGGTGACAGCAGCTACAAAAGGACATGCTCTGTCACTCATCAGCCCCTGCTTCATTTCTGGTAGCCACCTACCATCATTTTTGGCACACTACTCATGAAGCAACAAACCCCTGGCCGTAGTTACTTACATGTCACTGGAAGCGTGGCTGTGCTGCAGTGGAGTTCTGGTTGGAGTTCACAGGAAATAGTTTTATTTACGGTTGACTAATGCAGACACAATGGGAGGCTGCTTTTTCTTTTTTTTGGCTCTCAGTATAAGCAGTCATGGCAGCTCTCTGGTTCGGGTGCAGGCTGAAAAACAGACTGTTTTGTAGATGTTGCAGACTGCTGCTGGGTAAATCAGAGGACGTTGTTATTGTGACTGAACTTTCCCCCAAGAAAGCAAGAGGAGTTGCTTTATTTTTGAATTCTGTGCAGTTTTATGTACACCGTTCGCTCCAAATATTTGATGTTTGGCCCACTTGTTATGAGTTTCTCCAGAGAGATGCTGTCTTTTGGCAGCCAAAGATAAAGCTGACTGATACAAATGAGTCACAGTACCCCAACAGTAACTAACAGTGATGCAATACCCATGCGAAAAAGAGAACTTGAAGAATTAACTGTTGAGTTTTCTTGACGATGCAGCTGCACTTAAAGAGAGAAAGCTCAACCCATCATAGAACTCCATTGTGTACATTAGAGAAAAAAGCTTGGCAAGATACATTAAAGATTTTTGCTAAAGAGATACAAATATTTTGCAAGGTCAAAGGGCGCTGAGGCAGGCTGTACTTACTTCCAATGAAAAGCAGGCAGTATGACAAAGAAACAGTAATATTTTTTTATCTGCATTTTCACACTTCATCATCTCAGAGAGACTGTCTTTTTCAACCTGCTGAACTGATTTAAGCCACCCCAACTCTAAGTTAACTTTTACTTAAAAGTCAGCCTGTGACATCCTAATCTGCAAAGCTCTCTGTGTGCCAAGTTTCAGCTCAGTCCTACAGAAGGCCAGCACTGCTATTTATAAATGGGATTTTACTGTTCTATAAAGTTCTTACTCAAATCTTACAGGTCGAAAGAAAAGGAGCAGTTTGGTAAGCAGATGAGAGATTGAAGCAACTGGTTTATAGCACAATATGAAACTTGACACTGTTTGCTGCTGCCAGTATGATTCCCAAGTGAGATGAATAAATTGTGGTCAAGACCTGGACAGGTTAACTAGTGGTCATCAGTGCTGGTGGTACCTTTATATACAGGGGGGGAAAAAAAAAAAGGATACTATTGGACAGGGCATTTGAAATTTAATACCAGACATGAAACAAGACATCTGCTGGACGCTCACTTGTTTCTCTTTGAATGGGCTTTAATTGAAAGCTCAGTGAAAAATGCAGGTTACATTCTTAGTGTTATCAATAGTTTGTAACAGCAACATCAGAACAGTGGTGCATCTAATATTTATACACTTTCTAATTTTAGATGTCTAAAAGCAATACATTATCAGATATACATATACACACAATTTCAAGCAATTAATAGTAAATAATAAATCCCTCCTCCCAAACCCCTGAAACAATATATTTCGTTACACTAATAATGTCTTTTTCACATATACTTGACAAAGAGTCTTTTTAAGTTACTTATCTTAAGAGTAATCTGCTAATGGAGATCCTGGACCAGCCCCATTAAAAGTTCAGTTTTAAGTTTATACAGCTTGCCAGCCACATAACCAGTGTGGCTTTACATTGTAAACAAATCCCAAATGTCTACAATGATTGCAATTAGGTTTGTGTAAAGAAGATCTACGCATCTTACAACAGAATAAATTTAAACTAATACATTAAGAAGAGAGAGAGAAAGGGAGAGAGTTAATTGACAAACAAAACAGTTTGGGGGGATCAATTATATGATTATTTAAAAAAACAAGTTAACTTAATGGTAAGATTCTTATGTTCTGTACAGACAGGCTCTGGGTCATCTACCTTTAGCTGCTCTAGAAATATGTCCTTTAAAACGTTTGATTTGTGAAATTCAAAAGCAGATTTTCCAACTTTAAAAAATTGCCCTTTGGCAGTACAAGTACAAAGTTTACCCGAAGTATCCCAGGTGATTGGTCCATCTCATTTTGTGAGGATAGCTGTACTAGCATTGGGAAACCTCAGTGTACGCACAGATGAAGTAAGCATAAAGCTCACCTTCAACAGGGAGGATTCACCCCACCCGCTGTAGGACTTAAAAAGGCACAAGACTTTGCACCTAGAAAAGTTCAAGCAAAAATAAAACCAGAAAACTGGAGACAGATGAGAAAGGTTAAGCATAGCTTATAGTATTCTGTAACTGTGGCAACCTTGCTTACTTTTTAACAAAAGTACAAATAAAAATCTCTTGAACTTATTGAATGGGAACTTGTGTAAGTCCAAATGGAAGACAAGGCTGAGCAGAATCCTACAGTTTAGTTAACTTGTGTCAAATGGAATGCGAAGACAGCTGCGGCTTTTTGACAGAGGTGATCGAAGATGGCTGATAAAAGTTTGCAGTAGCTCATAATGTCCCACTGGTTTATTCACTTGTTTGGACTGCCTAAAGGGCCAACTGGAGCTTAGTCATGTTCCTCTGGTGCATGTTGTGATGACGAACTAATTCATCAGACCTGGCAAATTTTTTTTGACAGCTGGGCCACCGGCAACTGAAAGGCTTTTCACCTGTTAACAAAACACCCTGTTATTAACTGGGTATACAGCCTGCCTCAGACACTGCTATTTGTTTTCTTTCTGCAGGGCTGTGAGGGGTCAGGCAGAGCCCCTGTCAGGAGCAAAGGCATCATGGGCCATCCTAAGAGGGTGTGGGGGAGCCCTCAATCCCTGATCCCATCAGCACTCAGGGCTTTCCTACACCTCCCTCAGCTGATCTTTAAGAGCAGCCTTTTCAGATGATGTAGGACATTTTGCAGTGTTTCATTCCTGATGGCAGACCCTTATTGAACATCGCATTGCCATGTCTGTGCTACTCTCAGCTCCAAAGGAGCTAGTTTAAAAGTCACTCTGGCATTTGCACAAGCTTCAGTCACACCTTGGACTGTGGTGCAGACATACTGCTAGTCACCGCGAAAATTGTCAGTGATTATTTAGAGCTTGACCTCAAGTCAAGGCGAGTTTTTCTGGCTAGTTCAATGAGTTTTGGCTGAAGTTCTTTGAAACTGGTAAGTGTAAGTGAATATGGTAGAAGCAACAGAGTTCAGCATGAAGTCTGCTGAGCCAGACTGAAACTTTCCCACTACTGTCTAAATAAAGTAGATGCACATCTATGGGAGATGTTAAAGGCTCAAACATTCCCATGAGCATAATCACTAAAAAAGACAATTTAATTTTAACAAGAACTGCCACCACCTTTTTACAGTTTAATCTGGTCTCTCCATTTTCTACAGTGTTTAAGTGGAATTTCAGGCCGTGTTTGTGATGCTGCAGGAATGTTGATGGAATGCTTTCATTAGCTCAGAGCATTTCTCGGTTATTCATGTTTCTTCTAGAATTGCATTTTCTCTTTTTTCCCCAAAAATATTTTAAAGTAGGCTTGGCTCTGGGCTGGGCTCTTCAGTGCTGTCTACACACCTTGCACTCTCCAATTCTAGACACCCTGGGGTGGTACAAGCTCACCCAGGCATCTTCTCTTCTTTGCCTCACACCTTGTGCACTTCACAAACATCAAACTTGGACAAAAAGGGATCTGGGGTTGGAGTAAATATGCATTTCTGTTTGCAAAATTTCATGCAATATATTTAAGGGTGTTTAAAATCAACTTTGTCCACTTAACACACATGCTGGCAAAATCATCAGCTATCTCACATGAATACATAAAACAGTATGAGAAAAATATTACCTGGTCAGGGCTACTGACAAAAATCACAGATTGTATAAAGAGGTCTTCTTTCATCTTGGCAGCATTAGCAAAACCATCCTGTGAACTGATGTGAGTCACCTATCACTGAACCACCACAGTAAAAGCAGCAGAGTTTCGCTGTTTCACAAGCAATTCTGGTTGTCCTCTCACAACAGGAGGCAGCTATCTCTATTAGTTCTGTGCTGGGCACAAATAACTTTGTACAGCTTCTCTGTACAGATATCAGAAATCACATTTCCATTTCTAACAATGCATATAGATGTACAGAGTTGTCTTCTGATTCAGTTTTTCCCTTCTTACAGCAAAGACTGCTGTCAGAGTAAAACTGCTTGTGGAGACAAAACCCCCTGAATTTGTAGCTTAACAAATAGTTTGGCAGTTGACTTAAAATTAGGATGGAATTAGATGGAAGTCACCTATGCTTTCCTTCATCGAGATTTAACATGGAGCCAGTTAACTTGAGCAAGGTGGTTTATGGCAAAATGTAGGGGGTACAAGAAAGAAAGGGGAACAAAGCTATAGGGCAAGATGGAGATGGAAAGTCCCCACCCACCACTCGTGCTCATTCCCCTTGGTATATGTGTATTTTACAGTCAAAGGAGCCTGACACATCCAAAACAGCCAACAAGACAGCACAGCAGCACACAGCTGAGCTGCACAGCTTGCACAGAACCTAAGCCTGTGGCAGGCAGTGAGCCCACCCAAAGGTCTGCGCTGTGAGGGCATCAGTGTGCAAGGGACGCTGCTTTCAGCAATGACAGCAGTGTGGGCTTGCAGCAAGGAACAACTAGAATGGGGATATAAGCTTCACTATTGAAAAAAAGAGCAAGTCCTTCACTGTTTTAGCTAACCTGGAGTAAAAAATTACTGGAGTCACAAAAGTCTTGAATTGGCAGATCAGGCAACAAAGAACTGTGATGGGAAATGTAGTTTATTCTGGCTTGCTAGCACCTGACAACCACTTGCCATTTTGTTTCTACCAGAATGTTACCTCTTGCTGATGAAGAAAGTATCTTTCTTCATGCCAATGCACATGGACCCAGGCCCTGCGGTTCATGATGAGACTAAGGGGCAAGCCCAGGAGCACAGCCATGCGCTTCACCATTTGCAGGTTGTAAGTGTAGGTATGGCCATTACTTGAAGCATCTATTTGGCCAGTGCCACAGAAAATGCCATGTTCTGAAGTGAATCATTCGCTTTATTAAAATTTCTCTTTTATTTTTGGAAGTATTAAATATGTGTTTTATGGTCCAGAAGAGAAATAAGAATCCTTAGCAGGGAGAAAAAGATTTTCAGGCTCCTTGTCCATCTGTACAGAGACTGAATTTAAAAGGTTAACACCAGTATAGAAAACCCTGTGACATCTAATAACATGTCAAAGTGCTCGGTAAACAATTACTCGGTAAAAATACTGCGCACGTAGTGGAAGGGAATAGAAAATGTCAGTTCACGGGAGTAATTCTAAAACTTTAAACTAAAATACAGAGGTTGCTGCAGTTGCTCCTTAACAGTGCTTACACTTACATGAGAGCAGAGTAGACTAAAATGGCCTCCTATTTTTCCCTGCATTTATACAAAATACTGTTTTTTCCGCAGAAATGCCCTTTGAGTAAGCTTTTACTTTAGTGTCTGCCAGTGTGAGTTTGCAAAAGGCACTCCTTTTATCTTCTGGGGAGATTACAGTACAAGCAGCAAGAGCAAGAGCTTTGCCGTGCTATCCTGCATTAGGCTCAGCAGACACTTAAGAGAAGCATGAGTAGGCATGAATACTTTAGATTACAGACCTTTGGCTGAAGCTGGAATTAAAATTTCTGTCTTGCAGGGCTTTTTCAGTAAAGGCAGTAGATCAACTTGACATTTGTGGGCTGAGACTATGATGTTCATTTCACAACAGCTGACGGAATAGATTTTGCCAAGCTGAAATGTCTTTAAACATGAAGAAAGCCTAGTTTCCAAAATCATCTAGAGCCCTTCATGAAAAGTGACTGCAACACCTGGGGACTGTAGTCACACTGAACACCCAACACAGTCTGAAATTCTTTCTGTTATTCTGAATATTTAACTCCTGATTAAGAGGCTTTCTAATCACACAATTTTCAACAACATTGACTTAAACTTTAAAAATAATGAAATATAAATGTGAAGAAAAGTTTACGCACTTGTTTTACCTGTATGAGTCCTGGTATGAGTCTTCAGATGATCAGATCTGGAGAACTTTCTCTGACAGGTTTTACATTGGAAGGGCTTCACACCTAAAGAGACGAAAGAAAAAACTAAAATCTATCTTATATCCCAACACCTTTTGGAAGAGTGAAAGAAATCAGCTATTTCTGAATTTTGAAAAGCCTGGGGGGGGTTGTACTAGTTACTGTAACTGTTCCTCCTAACTTCATGCCTACAAATGATAGAAAATCATTAATTAGGCTACCATCCCTTTGTAACCTCTTCTTCTGATGTCTGGGTCTGAAGCATCCAAACAGTACCGTTATGAACAAACACCCACTTACACTGTTGGACTAAGCAGGATCTGCAAATGTTGTTAATTCTGATCCTGTGGCTTGGTACCAGTGCTATCATGAATGAGCAACTATGACATAAGACTAGAAGTACAGAGGTATACATTTATATGCTCCAAATAGGCTTACACTTCTACTACTACTTTACACACTACAGATGAGTCTTGGGGACTGCTTATCACAGATACATTCTAGCATGTAGTTGCTAAAAACGTATCATACCAAGACAGTACTTCTACATCAGCTTTCAAAGACAATTCCTACATGTCCAAATAATACCATTTAAGTGAGATAGAACATCTTTAGCAAGAAAAGTGGTAGGCAGAAATCCACCACAGAACAGCACGTAAACCAGTTGTCAGGCCACTCCCCGAGATAACAGGAGACCCAAATGCAATTTCTTGCTGCAACTCAGAAGAGCACTCTGAAGCCCTTTCTCGTGTTCCACAGAGTGTTCCCTCATGGTTCCACTCTTGGTTAGGAGGCTGAACTCACCACTAACTCATCTTCTGTGACTTACAGAAGGGCTGCTGCCTTCCTTGTCAATCTAATCTAGACTTCCAAGAACTGAAATGCTGAAATAGGCTGTCCTGACATCTCCAGAAAATGGTGTCTGTGCAAAAACCAACATACTGAATTTGGACTGAACTCACAAGCAGTTTCAGCTGTCTGAGAACATTTCACCCTGTCAATGATCCACTGAGAAGGACAGATCCTGGACACAAGCCTAGATATGACCCAGGCCCATTCATGACTGCTCTGCCCTCTCTGCCATACATAAACTGCTATACACTTTCCAGGCTATTTTTGCAATCCAACCAGACAGATCTTTGACGTTTCTCTCCTTGCTGCCCCTGGAATCCTTCTTTAGCTGGCAGAGTTCAAAAAAGGTTCAAATCTAAGATGAAGTGGTTTGCTGAATTCAGATCTTAAGCCCTATAGACAGTATGGCTTTTCTTTTTCCACTTCTGTCCACACATACATACACAGTAATTTCAGCAGCCTTTCAGGCCAGGCACATGCAGCATTCACCTGTTAGCACTGCCACACAAGCTTCAGAATAGCAACAGTAGTGTTTATCAGGCAACTTCTTGCAGAACTGTTTGGTTTTTAAAAATAAGAGATTCCCTGTATTGGGGATACAGTATAAAGCAAACAGTTTCATTAAGAAAGCTGTTTCAGAAAGATGGCAGCAGGATGAAATTGTTGCAATGCTAATAAAAACTCCAGCTACAGTCCTCTCCTAAAGCTAACTTCAAGGGTTTGGAAGTGTGGGCATTGTGTATGAGCAGGTACATCATAAAAACAGAGGCTCAGAAGTAGACATTTTGGATCACAGTTCACATCTAAAGATGAACTCCAGTGAGTAGTGATGTGCTGTCAACAAACCTGTGTGCCGTCTTTGGTGCCGTTTGAGTTGGTCTGAACGAGAAAATCTTCTTTCACAGTCCTTAAAATCACACTGATAAGGCTTTTCACCTGTAATGGACAAACAGTTTATCAGAACATGTGGCTAGATGAGGGAACACATCAGCTAGAATGAGATGTAGACTTTTCTTGCCTAAAGCAGCTTAGTGGTGCCCCAGGACTCATGTGCTGTGTTGGGATCAGTGCGGAAAGGCTGGCATCATTCTACTGCAAATACACTGATAATGAATCTGTTCATTCTAAAAAAAATAGCCCATTAGGTTAAAGCTACAAAAAATTTTCAGTTGCATGATTTTTTGCTGTTGTTTTCTGCTGGAAAAGAACAGAAACCTCTTGGTTTATAGTTCTCTGAAAATCACATTAAGCCCTTTCCACCTCTTTCAGTAATACATATTCTGTGCAAAGGAAAAGCTTTATTTTAAAGCAAAACCTACACAAATGGCATCCATGTAGATGGCAATTTTAACCACCCTAAATTAACAGAAATTAAAGAAACAGAGCAAAATTCAACCACAGAAAAATACATATTCTTCCCCAAAACACAAATGAAGTTTCTTTCATAAAGCACCATCAAATAGAATTTCCCACATAGCTGCACACCTCCTGTAGGCAAGCCTGTGAATTATTGCAAAGCCCCCTGTAAATATAAACTCCTTCTCCATCTCCCAAGTGGCTCAGCAGAGACCATTGGGATGGCTTTTCTCTGGGACAAAAAAGTGAGATTCCGGCTTTTCAAAAAAATAAGCCCCCTACAAGATAGTGTCTCAAATGAATGTGGTTTTTAACCATGGCAAAGGACCAACAATATGCACATGAAAAACAAATGCAGTGATCAAGGAGCTTGAGGAAAGAGAGAAACACTGCTGACATGTAGTGTACCACTGAGTTGGAGAAATTCAGCCAGCACACAAAAAAAATAGTCCCCATGCTGCTACAGAAGTAGCTGTATGATCTTTCAGACCTGATTCACTCACTGGAATCATGAAAAAGCCTCAATTATAATCACATTTGTCCCTACATAAGGTCTGGTGACAGAGCCACAGCCCTGCACAGAGGCCTCAGCACAAGAAGTAATGAAACATCTCTCGCTTCAAAGCTGGGAGAATCCTGGGGTTTATCTGGAAGGTACACACCAGACCAGCTGGGACCTGCTTTGTCTACTGTGGAAAGCTGAGATCTAAAACAAAGGTCCAGGAGGAAGGACCTAAGGAAAAACACCAGCTGACATGGGTAGTGGGGTTAATCTCTCCGGATATATTTTTAAAAACCTATCAGCTTCATAAATCTCCACTGAAGTGTCTGCATTTCTGATTTTATTATGATGAGGACGTGTATTCTGGTTGCACTGGTATTCTGGGATACCAGTGCAAACTAGTTTAGTTTAAAGCAGAAGCCTTCTGACCTAGGCGACAGAGTGTAAGTAGCATGTTAAGGACAGCATTTCAAATATTGTGGAGCTAAAATCAAAATCTTACAAAAGCAACTAAATCTGCAAGAACAAGCTAACTTCCTGTGCCAGTCACCCAAAGGAGTTTACTGATTCTCAGGCCGAGGTGTGGACAATTTCCATGTCTGCTGTGCTTAATTTATTAGCATAAGGGATTAAAGTTGCCACAGGTGTTTGAAATAGCTCCGTACACTTTGACCGCGTGGACTTCCCAGGGGGTGCCTGCTTTTCAGAAATCACTTACTTCCAAGGAATTCAGCCCTTTGGCAGATTTAAGAGGAGGAATGTCAGCAGAGCAGAATGCAGTGACAGGATGATTGTCTGCTAATTGCAATATAAACTCAGAAGATGGTTAAGGAGGTATTTGAATAAAACAGTACAGCGGGTCTAATGGCATGCACACAGATGCATTTATCTAAATACTTTGAAATACAACCTTGATTAAATTAAGGACAAATTTGACCAATGCATATATTAAAGGAATCAATCCAAGATGCTTACACAACGATATGATGACACTGCATAGAAAACAAAAAGCGAAGAAACAAAAAGAGGCACAATATTTGGACAGAAATCCTTATTTTCTTTTCCTTCTACACCTTCCACATCAGCTAGTGCCAAGCAAAATGCCTGCCAAAGCCAGCTGTCACATACCTGTTACCACCTAGAAGTTCCATCAAAAGAGGACAACATGAATGACCCAGATTGGAAGTCTGTGAGTACCTCATTAAATCATTATACTGAGAGGCGGCGGAGCAGTGTCTAGTTTCCCCAGCCCTATTAAAGCCTCTCCAGTAAAAGGCCAAAGTCTCTTAATGTATGAAAACTATTCCATAACGCTATCACCTTCCTACAGGACCACATACAATTTCAAAACAAAACAAGAGATGAAGATGGAGCTTCGTCCTTCCACCTGCAACTTGGAGGCTTCCAGGATTACTTTTATTTCATTATTGAAAGAGAGCACACAAAAGAAAGGCTAAACTCAGTGCATAATGAATTAGTTGAGAGAGGACAGAGGGAATAGCAGGTTTTCAATATTTAGGGAAATATTTAGAAAAACTAAAAGTCAACAATGGCAAACAAGTATGAATCAGCCTTTGCACATATCGCAATAAATACTCCTAATAAAATAAACCTATTTGTTCAAAAATAGTTAGAGGAACCTGCACATTTTCTCTGGAGCAAATTCATTTGGCCAGACACATGGGAAAAGAGAAATTCCTACTGCTGCAGCAGCTGCACAAAATATTCATAATCATTGCATTTAATTACAGAGTGCTACAAGAGCAAAAGCCCGTTGCTAACAAGTAAGCATGAGGAGAGCAAGCTGATTTTGAAACCAGAGGCTGCAAGCCTGAATGAGAATCTGAAGGTCTATACGCCCTGCACCAGTTTAAGCCCCTTTTCTTGTATACACACCTAAGCACATTAGTATAACCCTGTAATCACAACTTTACCTCAATAATATGACATATTTCTGTTCAAAATAATTTGTTTCAGCGAACACAGAAAAAATGTGTGTCTCTATTTAGTAGGAAGCCTTTATAGGTAACATTTTCTGTCATTGTCACACCATAGTTCAGATGTGAGATGTCATTATAGTTTTGAGACTAATCTCGTATTTTAAATTCATAAGTTTACCTCTGTACACAGAGGTCATAGCTCTGTATTTCAAAGGGGGTGTAATGATGAACTGCACTAACGACTGTAAAGCACTTAGCAGCACAGTGGCACATGCCATAGTAAAATTATTTTTGTCAAAGCAAAGAAGTCATTGTTATATGATTAGTATAAAAGTCATGATAAGACTGTGTTACTTACACCCCCCAGAGCCTCAGAAAATCACCACCAAGACCGGAGTCCCTACCACATAAAAGACAACGTTCATCAGTTACAGATTCTCACACCTCACTGTTAGAAGTTCATACCCACAGCTGTGCATATTTAGGCTGAGGAACATCCCTGGCAAGCAGGCAGAGGGTATTTTCTCTGCAAAAATGCTCAGCTTTCCATCAAAATAAATCCAGTTTTTCCAGTGTGTGGCACTGAACCCAAAGGATCTCTGGCAAGAATGTTGTTTCCACCGTAAATGAAATTTATGGAGGTCTAGACATCAATTTGTTTCTGCAAAGAAGTCTCTGAAGTCTGTCACAGGATGACAACTCACATTATTTGCTGTACTGTTGAAAAATTAGATGTATTTTTGCATTTCCTTTCAGAGGCCTATCTACTGCAGCAAAATACACCAAGATAAGAAAAAAGCTTTTTTGGCTGAACATGTTTAAATAAAGGCATTGTTAACAATGGATAAGCAGTCATGGAGGGTACAAAATGTCAACATATCTTCAATGAATGCAATGTTGAAACATTGGTAGAACTGCTTACAGAATCCAACTTTGTGTTTCAGGGCCCTGCTTGATTTTGCAATACTGCAACTAGTGAAGAAGAGAAGATCTGATGAGCTGGCCCTCTGTAAGTATCTATTACAGTGAGGAAAAAGATAATCAAGAGCCAACATTGTTCTGCAAAGACACGATCTGCTGGTTTAGTATTAGCTGTACGTAACAGCTTGTTTTCAGATCCTGTGGTCATCATTTTAAAAACTGCCCTATCGCTACACTAAGAAAGGTGCAAGAGCTTCAAGCCAAGTACATCCACAACCACAGTACGGGAGGGCTGCAGAGGGGTATACCAAACGCAAACAAATTATCCTCCACTTGAGTTGACATCTGACAGCTCTCCTGACTTCAGACTGGCTTGTCAGGATTCCTCCCTATCAAAACACTGAAGCATAAGAAAAAGAGACATATCTCTTTGTTTAGAAAGAGTATTAGGTGTTCTGATTGCCAACTACTACACTAACTGCTATCAACAAGACGAGCACCCCCCAAAATCAGGACTAACAGACCACAGAAGCAGAGAAGAAATTGAGATCATCATATTCTAAAGTCTCTACAGCAGCTGGAAATTGGTAAGTAAAATTTCCAGACCATAATCATATGAAATGTCTAGCACCCATTCCACAGGCTGAGGACAAAACCCTGCCAGGATGAAGAAGAAGAAATCTTCTTTCTATTCCTAAATCTGAATGCATCAGCTAGGTGAGTTTCCAAGCACCTCTCATACCAGTGTGCACTATCACATGCTTTACCCACTTTAGCTGCAACCAACCTCAAAAGCTTACATGGTCTTATCAATGGGAATGCTTGTATCAGCAAATACAAGCCTTGGAAATCAAGTTGCCCTGTTTGTTATGGAAAGTAACTTGCGAAGGTTTTCAACACACCAAAATACGGTGGCAGAAAGATCTGGGCCCACCTGTACGGAAGAGATGTTTGAGGGAAAGAAAAGGAGTTCTTCCTCTACCCTGTTGCACTTTAGCATAAACCAAAGGAGGGGCATGCATGATCTCAAAGACAATGGGAGGAGCCTCTCCAGGGGTGTCAGATGGCTGTAGTCTCAATCCCCTACTCCCTGCGTGTTTTGGGCCTTTTGTGACTCTGCTTGCCTAGATCATATGTGGTGTAATTCCGCAAATCTTCAGTTAAGAAAAAAAAATATCTAAACTAAGGTCCTTGTAATACATCCAGGAATAACACTGCAAAAGCCAAGCAATTAAGGAATAAAATACAGGACCAGAACAAATAAATTATTACTGTTAAAATACAATTTAGGAATGAAAGAAATCATGATTATGAGAAAAATTCAGAACTGTGTAGGCATACTCAAGAAAAATACTGCAGTTAATGGACCCCAAAAGATGGACATTTTTTCTTGTTTCCAATTTATTTACATATAACAGAATAGCATTTCTGTAGATCTTCATCTCTAAAGACCAAATTCCAGTTGCAATTTAAATTATCTTGAATGTGTAATCTGAGCAACGCTGAAGATGTCTATCTGAGTATTTTGTGACTGGCCCATTCAGAGATTGAAAATCCTTTGTAATGCTCATTTCTCACCTGTAAGTATTTTACACAATCAACTAATGTCACTACATGGTCTCCAAAAGGAAAAGCTATTATGAAACATCAGACAAGCTGCCAGGCCACACAGAATGAACTGCTCTCTCCTTGTTCGTTTCACCCCTCTGACTTCCTATCAGGTTAATGGCCAAGTGAACAGTCATATTTACAGATTTTATCCACAGATTTCTAGATTAGTACAGAAAGAACTATCTAAATGAAAATATGATAGGCAGTCCAAAAAATGTATACGGAACATATATAAGGGTTTATCATAATTCTACATTTCCAACAGAATAAATCTCCCAATAGGGAAAATAACTTTGTTTACTCTTCGGCAAGGTGCATCAGAGCATGTGATCTTCACATTTTCAGATGGAACATATATTTCCTGAGTTCAAAGACAATTCAGATCTCAGCCTACAGATGACCGGTTTCAGGCTCAATACTTCATGGAAAAATGCCGCTTGAGGAAACTCATTTGCCAGTCACTGCCTCTACCCCCAAACAGAAAAGGCTTCCTCAGGAGGACAAGAGGCTGCTAAATGTCTAGGTTCCTCTTGCAGAGGAAACTTCTTAAGAGTTAACAACAGATAAGATTTCGAACAAGCCTTGATGCTGCCAAATGGAGGGAACAGAAACAGGAACAAAATAATTCAGAGCCCTGAATGATGCCCTGTAACAGTAAGACAGGGAGGGAGGTGATCTTCCTGCTGTCAGCACTGCTCTGTGTTTTTCTTCACTAGATTCAGTCTTCTTCATCCAGAAGAGGGACTGCCCAGCTGACAGAGCACATACATACTCATCTGACAGACTCTGTCTGCCCCTGACCTGGCAGATCATTTCTTGCACCGGGCAGATTATTTCTTGCACCTTATGCTGTTTTAAAACTACCCTACCCACTTTGCTGTCCAGTGCTGTGACATGATTTATACCAACCAATGCTGACACTCACCAGTGTGCTTTCTGCTGTGCATCTGTAAATGGGACAACTTAAAGTATCTCTTGTTGCAGCCAGGGTACGCACACATGAAGGGACGTTTTTCGTTTGTCTCACTTGCTGATCGGACAATAGTCGGAGCTACTCCTGGCACTCGTCGGACATCCTACAACAACAGAGACTTGCTAATGTAACATGCATGTTCTCAAGCTTTTACTAACATATTCAAAGACAAACAACCAGAGGCACTTCTCCAGGACAGAGATATTTAAACATACTGCAAACTGGTAAAACTCTAATGAAGTACAACCTTACTATACCTTTAATCTCTTAAACTCTGCTTATTAAATTCTCACCAAATATTGATATGCAAGTTTAAATAGGCCATATTCTGACCTCACGTATAATCACACAATTCTGCAAGAACACTCATTGGCATATAAAGCAGTTTTAGGCTTATAGTAGTTTGACAGGTATGAGCATGAGCCAGAGTAGCATTACCTTCTTTATTTTAAATACTTATATGAAGTTTAAGGACAGGGAAATTAACGTATTGTGTTAATTCAAACTGGTAAAAAACAAAACAAGAAAGCCCATCTAGGTGGAGCTGGTGAATAGTTCAGCCTTAATGCATTTTGGCCACTGTCACAATGTTCCACCAAAGATGATCTTCTCCTTCTGGAACAATTAACTTCCTTAAAGAATGTCAACTGCTTACTTTTACTCACTCCACAAAGCTGCCTCACAAGCCTATTTCTGAGAGCTTGCCACTGAATAATGACTTGTTAAACTGTGCAGAAAAGGAAAAGAAGATGCTATCTACAAATGCTGATGTATGTTGACAACAGAGCAGTGCAGAAGAGACATATCCTTTGTAATAACTTTGCCATCACTTTTAAGAACGCATAGCTTTTACAGTGGTATTTATCGATTATATGACTTTCAGAAAGGGAGGAAATTAACTCCCTTGAATGGTAAGTTTCTTCCAAATATTCACTAATTACTTAGTCATTAGGAAGCAATCACTTACTATATTTTGTTTCAAGGAAATATGTTTGCAATAGTAAAGCCTCAGAAATTCGTAAAAGCAAAATGTCATCTAACACTTTTTTGTATATAGTTATCAGTCGTAGTCCGTTGTAACCATGGAAGCTTCACACAACCAGAGTGACTAGAGCTAGGAGGTGGAAACTGGATCGCATGTTTTGGAACATCCTGAGATGCTGGTAAGGAATATTGCCCTGCAGACATACTTTGGAAGAAGAAACAAACAATTTTAAATGACTGTCAGAAAGAAAGTACACTGTACTTCAATGGCTTCACTGGAGTCAGGACACTCCATAAAGCATTTCTTGATAACACAGGGAAACCGCAAACCAAGGATGGATTTATAAATGCCAGTGAAATAGTACACAGACAATATAAACAGACAGCAGTTTTACTTCCCTAAGAAGAATGTCCTACCATACTCACCTGTATGCCTCTAAAAACTCCATGGGTATGTATTCTGTATTGGGCCCCACAGCTGTACAACATGGGAGCACTGTGGTTCTCATTTTCATATCCTGCAGTATGGCTGTAAATAAAGAGGGGAATAATGGGAAAATGAAATATTTTTCAGTACTCAGCTCCATGTGAGAGGTTTCATTTCTTATGTCAGTAATAACACATGTAGAGTTTGCTTTCATAGCCTGGATATCCAAGTCCAAATGCAATTCACCAAAGGAAGCCTGTTCTACCTTTGGATGGCTCTGCTCCCGCTGGCACAATGCACTGACCCCATCCATACACCAATTAGTATCCACTATGACAGCTCAATAAAAAAAAAAAAAATTAAAAAAATATCATGATTATCATGATTTGAACTCTGATGTATTTCCACAAAGATTTTAGGTAAGAGGGAAAAATCCACATAGCAGCATGACTGTGTCATGTGCACATGTACACATTATTTATCAGTTAAATGTGGGGCTGCCTATTGCTAATATCTTTTGGAATGAGCAAAATGCCTCAAGTTTCACATTAAGTGCAGTGGATTTTTGTCAGCACCTCATGACTCAGATATTACCAGATACTACCAAGAAAGTGATGACATTTATAAGAATAGCAGTCATATACTCATAAACAGAGATTACAAATCAGTGTCTGAACTATTTATCCCACATATCAGCTTGCAGGATGCGCTACAAATTACCTCCTTATAAAAATACAATTAAAAAAACAAACCAGCCTCTGCCTACCAGGTATTTACGTACCCTTCTAGGGGTAAGTTTTCAAGATTGCTCATGCAGCAAAATCACAATAGTTTAAAATGTGTGTAGCCTTTGTTGTGTTTTGGGGGCGTCACAACCATGTGTTCTATCTAGTTACATTCTTCAAAAACCTATCTTCTGTTCAGAATGTTAG
Organism: Psittacus erithacus; assembly: GCA_009867235.2. Lineage (NCBI taxonomy): Eukaryota > Metazoa > Chordata > Aves > Psittaciformes > Psittacidae > Psittacus > Psittacus erithacus. The sequence goes on from WYDI02022485.1 coordinate 75,052, forward strand.
GAACATTGCTGTGCTTCCTGTGCACAGCCTTCTTATGTCAAAATTACATAGATAAACATGAGGGTTTAATTTTAAATGCGCATGTTACATTAGTGCAGATATTGACGCATGTATTAATATACATTGGCAGGGATAAGTGTTCATGTTTTACACTGCACTAGAAATCAGAAAGACCAGAACAAAGCCCAGAGGCACACAGCTAGGAACAGAGATGGATACATAGGATGTTATCCCAGTCTTTGCCAAATGCTTGCAATAGCAATTTGAAAGGGTCCCTGAGGCCCAGGCTCTCATTTCACTGGTCCTTCCTTTCTCTTCACTCAAAGTTCATGTGCAGAGTAGAATTACAAGGAAGTTTTAAACCTCTTACATGGTTTGCAGAGCAGCCAGAGAAACTGGAATGCAGGAGATGTCTAAACGGTTTGTGAACCTGACTAAGCAGGAGGGATCAGGGATTGTGAACAGCTCCTACTGCAGCCTGTGGGCTGTGTTTCTCAGTAGTTGTCCCCATAGTGGCTTGCAGACTGTCACCTGGCAGATGACTTCCTTTACATCAATTCCTGTGCTGCTTAAAATACCAGTTTCAAACCTGGCTTCAGTTGACTATTCAAATCAAAGGCTACATCTTTTAGGAAGGTACTCTCTGTTTATTTCAGTTGTAAGTGGCAAACAGGTGGTCATACAAAATTAAGTTGTAGGGCAGCAGCAGGAAATTCTCTGTCATCTAATAACAGATAAAGGAAGATGCCATTATCAGATTAAAGTCTAGATATGTACCATGAATTTCATCATTAGTCACCCTAATGGTGTAACCTCTCATTCACGCCTGTACCAGCCACCTTACACATTACAATAAACAAGAGACACAGAGTTAGATAAGAGAATTTCCCAGAACAGAAACTTTTGAAGGAATACGTTGTAAAAGCTGGTGCCATAAAACACAGCCGAACTCTCCCTCCAGATTCACACGGTTTTCATCTTTCAGTGATAACCATTTCTGCAAAGACCAGTCAGTTCAGAAATAAACCCTCCCAGGAATAAGAAGCAGACAAAGACCCTGTCTGTGCCCTAAGGAATGGCTCTATGAATGGGAGGTATCCTCCAGATAATCTCCACCTCCAGTTTTATTACACAGTTGGGAAGCCCTCCTCAGCATTCAGCCTTTTTCACATTTCCTCCCATTATTTCTAGTCATACTTCACTAAAACTGTACACATAACTGCAAAGCCTTGAAGAGTAAAACCTGGTTTTTGAGCCTTTTGACCCATCATACACTAAATGCTTAATGAGTCCCCTAGGAAAAACGCATCAATAATCGTTCCCATTTTACATGGGGCACATTTCCATCGACATTGGCTGGTACTCAGCGTGGTCACATGGATGATGACAGCAAAATGGATCACATGAGATTTCTTGGTTAAAATGCTATTTGTTCGCTATGAGCACTCTAGAATAATCTGACCTTCAGAGAAACAGAAATTACAGGTGAATCCTCCTTCCAGTCAGTGGAGAAACTGGAGTGCTGGAGTTTCCGCCACTGCTCCCTTGAACTTCAACCTTCACTCTCCACCGACAGTCACCTCACTGTGAAATACAACTTTTTCTTTCCAGCCTCTTTGCCCAATGCAGCCATGCCTGCCGCGAACTCTATTGCTCAGTTGGCTTATTGCATATTGCTGCTAAAATTTATATGCTAAAATAAAAGCACTGATAGAAAAATTGATTTATAAATCTCTTAATTACATTACTGAAACCCTACATACAAGAGGTAATGATCAGATGCAATACCACATACGTGAGCAATACCAGTTACTGATGAATTTAACAGTGCATTAACTAAATGGAAATCTTAAGCAGGTAGGAGACGCCTTAATTTTCATCTTTTCTAGTCAGGTATTCTGTGTTTAACTAGGCAAAGAGATGATGCCTTATACACTTAGGCCACCAAATCTGTAATTATAATAATGAAAAATTATCCTGATAGACTCTCAGAAGTAACAGGCTAGACCTCCACCAAAGCACTGCAATATGTCCACCCCACATCCACTAACAAAACATGCATTATAAATGAAAAAGAACCATGGAATCACAGAATGGTTTGAGTTGGAAGGGACCTTAAAGATCATCTAGTCCAACCCCCAAGATAGCCAAGAAGGTACATTAGAGATTATACTGCGCTGTTCACATGAACACTAATAATCCAGGGTAGGTAAACACTGATACTTGGGGAGAGACAGCCTTCTGGGACCTGGACACATGAGTTCTCTCCCAGCAGGATGGGCTGCTCAGGCAGCACCAGAGCAGCCTCAAGACCTGCCAGCAGAGTCCCTCACTGCCCTGCTGTGAGTGCCCTTAGAGCATGGCTGAGAGCACGGCCAAAGCTCCTACACTGCACCTTCCCCTGCTTCAAGGGCTGAGCAGCTCCTAGGAGGAACTAAGCTAAAGTCAGGGGGACAACACAGCTGAATTAACCAAAGGAGAAAAACAAAAAATCCCCAGTAAGGCCCAGAGTTATAGATAGGAGAGACATTAGACTGATCCTGCCACAAGTCCTAAAAGGAGTAAAAACTAATCAATGCCAGATGCAGCCAAACTGGCCCCAGGATCTGATAGAAAACTTTGCTAGAGTAAAGACTAAAGGGATTGCCTCACGGTCTAGTTCTGCCTTTACTTGTAAGTACACAGCTCTCTTCGGCTACAATGGGAACTGCTTCAATGGGAACTGCACAAAGGCAGAACTGGACTATAAATACATAGAATTGGAGTTAGCTGGTGAAAAAAGGGTTCAGTATATTTTGTTCCCTGGTTCTAGACAGCCAAAGGCAGACCTGGAAACCTGGCCACAAACCCTATCTGGGAAACAAAGACTAATGCTTCTGCGACAGCACCCACTAAGCAGGCGCAATGTGCTGCAGAGGGTTTAGAAGTGCTCACATTTACCATTAGCCCAGCAAATCCTTAACACTCGAAGAGTAGCTCTTTTAAAATGATTAATCTCAGGGTTATACAGATTGTACAAAGATTAATAAAAATGAAGGTTTTACAGATGAGAATGTGTGATGAAAAACAGAACAGCTTTAGAGAGCTGTATCAATCTAAGTAGTTATAAAAAACCTCATAAAAGATGACATTCTAATCTGAATATTTTAAAAAACAATCAAGCTGCAATTTCTCTCTCACACCATTTTTACTTTGCTAAACTGAAATTGCCTGTCTAATGTATAAAGCAGCTACAACTTAATCTGAAGAGTTAAGCTTTTTATTATTATTTCATAAACCAAAAAAGGGAAGCTTTAGGGTACACTGAGGACAGTTAGAAAATTTCAGATGAAATGTGAATGCACATTGATTCATGAGATTCAGACTTGGAAGAAAAAAAAAGCTAGAAAGCAAGATTACATAAACCAGGCACCACATTAAGCCTCAATTTAATTGTGTTTCAATGCAGGAACAGGAATTTTAGGGTTTAGAAACAGAGCCAAAAATGAGGCAAAGTGAGGGTGTGGGCTAGTCCCGTTGATAACAGAACATAAAGGAAGAGAAGTAGAGTTAATTCCCTCTGCTAAAATATTTACCATCCTAGCACCCTGGGAAAAATATGTACGGAGACAGCAAAAAGATTCTGATTAGTTATAGAGAAGATCATGTTTCTGCCTGTTTTTTGTCTAATACTATTATGGAGGGTGGAGTATAAAGCTGCATTTTTATCTGCACTTTCTGAGGAAAAGTAATACTAAAACATGTGATTTCACAGATTACAGCGCCTCTGCCATCTTCAATAAGAAAACCAGCTGGCTGATGAAAGGAAAGCACTGCATCTTCAGGGGACCCTCATCTCCCTGACTTCAATAGCCTTTGTTCCATTTGGGGTTTTTTTACTGTTTTTTTACCTGAGTGGAATCAGGATTTCACCCAACACTTCCCTTCAAAATGAGACCCTCAGCTATCAGTGGGAAAGGGGAAATTCAGTATTAGAGACAATAGGTTATTGTCCACTTCCAATTCATCTTGACTGCAGAACTGAACCCAAGTAGGAAGTTTTGCACCTCCAAATTTTGCTAACAATATCAGCAAAGCTAAACAGAAAAAATGTTACAATTCACTTCTAGACAAAATGAGCATTCGCTGTCTTGTTTTACATGCAGCCTTAATAGTGTTCGATACAGATCATACCTAATCTTCTTTCCAAACAGCAACAAATATAAAGTTCCAAGGAATGTGACAACTATTTAAGACGCGAGCAAACACAAAAGGGGGGAAAAAAAACCAAACAAAATTTGTCTAGTTAGATACTCGATCTCAAATGACTGACTGTCGGAAATATGGATCAAACCTTTTTACTTGAGCAGCTAAAGAGACCACTAGGCAAAATTTCTGTTAAGTCTTGCCTTTGGGTATGTGGCTGTGGCTCTTGTCTACCATGCCATATCATTTCCTGCTTGGTATAAGTTTTTTCCACCTCACTTTTATATAGAGCTCTTGAAATATCAAGGAGGGTTTTATAGTCCCGAGGTCTACCTTGACAACACCACTATGAAGGGAACCAGTATTTTCCACATTGAACAAATAAGAAAGCAACACCAAAATATTTTCCACATTGAACAAATAAGAAAGCAACACCAAAATATTAAGGACAGAAAGGTGTCCACTAATGTGGGACATCCATTTTGAGATGTCTGGGACATGAGTTCTCATGGTAATAAGCAAAAGATCTTTCCTGCCACAGTATAAATCTGATCTCAGCTGCTCTAAACGAAATACCACCGAATGAGAAACAAATCTCAAACAGTCTGAAGAGAGAAAATTCAGTCCCATGGTGATGTTCACTGCCATAACCATGACACTTTCTTTTCAGATCCTTAAAGCTGCCAGTTTGTGTGACAGCTCTGGCAGACAAGCCAGCTCTCCCTCAAGTACCCCAAGTTCAGAAGGTGACAGAGAAGTCCATGGACAAGCAGACAATGTGTAACCAACACAGTAGCTCACACAGAACTCTTCTTCCCTCACATGAGTTATAAGCATAACTTGAGCTCACTCTTTGGCATTTGGAACCTAAGTGACAATCTACAACACAGATTCAAGTCACTTGGACAACATGGTAGCAGTGGTCAGGGACAACTCCTCACAGAGAGGAGCTCAGTTTGGGCCATCAGACCTCATGCTGGTTTGCCAGCACATAGAAACCTCTAGAATTCATGGCTGCAGCCTTTTCTATCTTCCTCCACATTTACACCTCTCTCTCCCTCCCCTGCCAGTCTATCACTCTGACGTACTCTGCAAGGTGACATCTCTAATCACCTTACTTGTCTCTATCCACCACTTAGCAGTGGCTAGCAAGGCATCCTGCTCCACATCTTTTACTGCCCACCTCTATCACTCCAGCCATGCCTTCTGCACTTTCTTATGCTTACACCTACTGAAAGCATTCAAAGATTAAAACTCACCAAGATGAAGAAACATTAAAACATCCCTAGATGTTTACAAATTAAAGTATCCCAGACGAAAAAATAATAAGGATGAACAGTCTTCTAAAGTCTTAAAGCCATGAGCAGGCTCTGAGCAAATAAGTTCATTTGATAAGTTATGTGCCAGACTCTTGCTTTTTGAACACACAAACAGGACTGTTCATAAGCTTGCAGCTCAGTGGGAATGACCTTCACAATACCTGAGAAGGACACAAGTTTGGCCACCTGTCAGTTTTCCTTGCCAAATTCTGGATTTATAATCTGGAGTGAGGAGATCAGCCAAACACTAGCAAGAATGTAAATAGCTAAAAACCAGAATGCTCCCAGATAAACTGCTAGATAACTCAAGCACAGAAGCCGCTAACTAACTCTACCTGAAATGGATGGCAACAGCTTCATTCCAGTATATTAAACTTATGCTGAAGAGGAGTACAGAAAGCAAGCTGCTGAGCTGGTCTGCTAACAAGTGTAAAGTGCATGACCCAGAAGTTTTTACTTTATTGTAGAGTTCTCTAGCAATTTGCAGAACCTGCTGGTAATGTTTTCAACCTTCTTATTATGGGCAAAAGTCTTAACAAGGCCAGGAAGAAGTGCTGGGGAGAACCCAAGGCAAGGAGCTAAACAAGGACTGTCATCATTGAGCACAATCTAGAAGCTCCATATTTCAACAGAAAGATCGATTCCAAAATTCTTAAATTACAACTACAAGATTGAGAAAAGCATCTGAAATACTAAACGCCTGGGAATCACTTATGAACAGTTCATATATTTTAAAGATGTAAATCTTGGGAAGAATACCTTATGTTCATGGCAACTGAGATTGGAGGTACTGTGTACTGTAACTCTCAGCCAGAAAAGACAGATAACTATTTTGGCTCATATTACTAGTGATGAGGCTATGTCTAGCACTGATTTTCCACAGATTCTACAATCTTGGCCTATACCAAAACTTTCAGCTTTGCTTTACCATAGATCATTCATCTTGATTTCTCCCCCCTCCCCTTTCATGCATCCTAGGTCACATACTTTACACTGCTAACAGACTGACTTCTGGACAAGAAGCCATTTATTTTGTTCAGTACTCCTTTAATATTTCTATTGTGTCTTTTTTTTTTCACTGAGTTCCCCAAAGAATAATGTCTTCCTTGCTTTAATAACTTGGACCTCAGTCAAGGTTGATATGTTTCTCCATTCTGCAGGACATTTTCTTCAGAAAAGACAAAATAGTGTCTAATATTGCAATGACTGATCTTTAAAGGGTACAGCTTAAAAAGGAAATCAAAAACACTTCTGGAAAAAAATAAAGTAGGAAATAACCTTTAAAAAGAGAGGATTGGCAGCAAAGACACTGAACCGTACACAACTGAAAGACTTGGGGATCTTCTCTGACCAGAGAGCTCCTTGAGAGAGCTCTTCGGGCTCAATTCTCCCATTCATTTCAATACAGATAGTTTAATACGCCACTATCTTCTCCCGCTAACCTTCAAACACCATTTGTGAATGAACTACAAGCAGACCCGTAATATTTTTTTTCCTTTATCACAGTACAGCATGGTAAGTCCATCTTGAAGCAGCTTTCCATGTTTATGGATAACTGCATGAAAGCATAGGTCTGTATGGGCTTTTCTAGACCTCTCCAGTTGTACACTTGAGGCTGCACGCACATAGACACTGAGATCTCACAGCAAGTTGGTGATACCTACCTTTGGTGGGGGGGTACTCAAGGCCAATTACCTACTCAGAGCAGAGCAGGCAATCTTTGGCTTTACCTTGGGTAAGGACAAAAGGTGGCTTCTGCTCATGGTAGATGAAACAAGGTGAAGATACCGCAGTGCACCAGACCAGCTCGGTCCTCTCTCGCACTCCCCAAGCTCCAGGACTACTAGAGGCACCGGGCACCGGCTGCCGAGCGGTGCGCCCCCAGCCCCGGCCTGAGAGCTCTTTGTCGCCCTTTTAACCCCTTCCCTGTCCTTCCCAGCACCCCGCCGTGGCCCCAGCACCAGGCCCGGGGCAGCGGTAGGCCGGGGGCCGGTCCGCAGCACGGTTCCCCCTCGCCCAGCGGCCGCCACCCCGGCGGGGCCCCGCGGCGCCTCGGGGCCTTTCCTGCCCGCCCAGCGGCAGGAAGCCCCGCGGGGGAGGCGGGCCGGAGCCTCTTCCCGGCAGGTGGGAGGGCGACAATGGCCTGGAGGAAGGAAGCCGGGAGGCGGCAGGGCCGGGACACAGGACGCAGGGCCTGACGAAGGGAGGGAAAGGGAAGAGAGACGGTAGGAAGAGGCGACAACTCGACAAGGAGAGCGCGGCGGGGCCGCTGCTGCCCCGTCGGGACCGGCCCCGGGGTCCGGCCCTGCCCCAGTGGAGTCCCGTGGCAGAGCAAGACGGCTCGCTCGTACCTATGGCTTCACTTAGTAACCCTGAACCAGTCAGCACCCCGACGGCCCACTTCCCGTCTGTGAAAATAGCAATCACACTGACCAGGGACTGCGCTGCTGTCGGGACTCTCCGGATCCCGGTCATGAAATATAAGATGGAGTTAGCTCAGTAACACAGCTATGCAAGGGCAAGAGATTAAAAAGGAATAGAGCACCTTACCCCTTCAGCGTGGATCCCAAGTTCATTTGATTCCACGTCATGCACTCAAGCTGTGAGGTCATTTGGTACAAATTGTCACTGTTGTGAAAATACGGAAAATTAGAACTAACATCACAGAGATCAAATAAAAAAAACAATTCGTCGAGACAGCAACATTTTGTTATTGGCTTTCAATATATAATATCAGAAAGTTAATTTATTTTATATAATTCATTTTATCGATGCATTGTGAATTTAAAATATAAAATAAAAATAAACTGAGAAAAAAAGAACGGCTGTGGCTCGAGAAGCCTCTTTGGATCAGCAAGCCTGTTGATTTGGAAATAGATGGGAGCGGAGATATACAAATCTTCCTTGCAGAAAAGCCATATCCGATATTGACACATTGAAATGAATGAAACGACTACGGGCGGCTCAGCGGGCTCCTGGCGCTGGTTATCTGTTCGAAAGGGGCAGCTCCGTTAAGGGGTGTAAGCGGGAGGGCGAGGGACCACGCGGCTAATGGAGCAGAACGGCTATCGTGACTCCTGATGGATGTTGCTACACAGAGGGGCTTGACAAGCCCGAGAAAAATGGAGTGGCTGGGCGATAAGCGGAGCTCGCCGCTGGAGCGGGCGCGTTCCAAACGCGGGGAGCAGGAGCCCCGCGGAGCCCCCGTCGCCGAGCAGGGGCCGTGGCCGCGGCTAGGGAGGCCCCGCTCCGCGCCCAGCCCGCGGCGGGCTCCGGGAGCGCTCCCGTAACGGCCGCCCGCGACCAGCGCTGGTCCCCCCGTTGGTTGATTAATGACATCGCTCGCTGGCCTGACGCGGCGAATTTCTATCACTCTGGTAGTAGAGAAAAGTATTTCTTCCCCCTTATTTTTTTTCTTCGTGGCAGGTAGAAGCGACCTAAAAAAGTCAGATTCCAGTGGGAAGCTTTTGCATACAAAAACAAATTAAGTGACTTCAATCTCGAAGTATGCACAATATCATTTGTCAGTATCACTGAACGCTATTATTCATCCGTGTGTCTGAAGTGCTATTATGCTATTACAATGTCCCGCATATCAGCCTAGGAATTGTTCAACTCTCCTGCAGTTTCCCCATTCGCAATAGCAGCCCGTGCTGGTCTGTGCCAACTACGTTTTGCAATTCCACGAATTCTTCCTGTAATGCTGCTGTAATTAATTCCTCCAGGACCCTGATTTTTATTAGAAGTGCCCGCCCGATGCATTTACAGCAGGAGATTTCCCTTTAACTTTCTTTCGCTTGACAGTTCATTTATAAGAGCCTCCCCCACAATATCCACTTTTCCCCCTCCTTTGCTTTTTCATAAAGCAATGCACTTACTCATCTTGTCACGGCTTCGCAGCCACTGTATTGCATTGCCGCCTTCGGGTGACGGTGTCGAAACCGAACCGCACCGCACAGCTCCGAAACCAGCGCCAGTCCAGTGGCGAGGGGAAGCCGCGGCTCACACCGCCCCCCGCCCCGTCTAGCGCCCGCTTTGCCCGGCTTTCCCCTGGGTCTACAGCTCCAATGGCAGCTCAGCGGCGGAGCCTGGGCTGGCCGCAGCCTTTGTAGGCGCCCAGGGCGACGGAGCCCTGCTCTGCCGCACTCCGTCCCTCGGGCTCGGGTGGCCTCAGGGAAGACCTCGGGCCCTCCCTGCCGCTCGCGGCAGTTGCGGTGGGGCAGCAGTAGGGGAAGCGAGTGACGGGGCAGTAGGCAGCCGGCTCGGATCCCACACCAGCCCGGCTTAGAACCCCCTGGCGCCGGGGCCGGACGAGGCGCGCTTCAGATTGGGGAGAAGGAGAAGTTTGACTTGAGGCCCTGGAAACGGAATCCCACAAAATGGTCTGGGGCCTCTCGGCACGCCCCGGGTGGGCTGTGCTCTGGCACCAGGGTGTCCCCAGAGGGGCACCCCCATACCCGTCACCCGGGTGCAGAGGGGCCGGTGCCAGCTCTGCTGCCGGCAGTGGCCAAAGGGAGAGATCTGTTTTCTGTGGAGATGCTGAGCACACGGCCCTGCGAGGTTTACACCTCAAAAAGCCTAGATAGCCTAAGCAGTAGCTGTAAACCATGCCCGGGGCCATCGCGCCTAAACATCTCGCATCTAGCAAGGGAGAGAGAGCAGGACACCCCTGACTCCACTTACGTCTCGCCATGGTTTGTTATTGACAGTACCGTGAGATCACCTCATGGAATTAACTGCTCCTCTCGAAATCTCGGTCTTTGGATGAAGTTGGAATGATGAGAAGGAAAGCGGGGTCCCTGGGGATCCGTCTGCCCCGATTCCAATCTGAATCCTTGGCTCTCCAAACGGCCACAGAGAAGACACTAAAAATAACTTATTTTCATTACAGAGATGCTTTTAAAGAGAAACGAGAGGAAGGGGGGGGAACACGCATTTCTACAACGGGGATTAATGTAAGTTGGAGTGGAATAAAAGGAAGTCAAAGCTGAGCAAAAAGGGAACTCAAAAGGAAACCAGTAGTAGATCATATAGAGTTTGTTTTGGCCTGCATTTCAGTATTACCGAGTTCTTGACCTCTGCACAGAAAGAGCTATAATCTGCACCGAGACTCCTCCACTTTTAAAGTCTTCGTAAGTGTGACTCACAGTAAATTTTCAACATCGAGCATGTTTACTACATTAAACAGCGTGAGGTAGAAAAGTTCACATCACCATTTTAATAGTCCCACAAACACTAGCCATCTAATGCACACTTGCAATCTGCGCGGGTTTGTCATCTATATCCAGTCATCAACCACCGGCGCAGCGCTCCTTGGCAGAGGAGCGGGCTGCGCTATAAACCGAGAGCAAGTAGTTGCGGAGGAGAGAGATTTCAGAGATACTTTTCCTTCCTAATAAAAGAATTACCGTTTCTTTCAAGCTGTCCCCTTCCCGAGCCCTTTTGCCTGGGTATGGGAGAAAGTAAAAGTTCTCCAGCCCTGGGACATCTCCTGCTCTCCCGGCCCAAGGACCCTGCCGCTCACCCCCGTTACTCCCTGGCGGGGAAGCCGGCAGCGGCTTCGCGGCGGTTCCTTGCAGCGCTGGGGCGACGAGGATGGGGGAAGAACATCAGGAGGAGATGGGTCCCTCCCGTGTCAACTTGGGTTGGCGCAGCAAAGATAAGAGACGGGGATGTGAGAGGAATGGCCCTGCGGGAGCCAGCGGACTAAAAGCCTCGGCCAGGATGGGGCTGATCGGGATCACAAAGGACTCCCGTGCGCTACCCGAGGAGAGGCGGCGCAGGGCGAACACCGCCGGTTGCATCCCGCCGTGGAAAGAGGCAACACGTCTGGTTTCAAACACCTCCGGTTCCCGAGCTCGCTGCGCTGCTAAAAGCGAGCTGGGACGGCTGCCGTCCTTAGCCGGCGCGAGGAGCCGGGGTGCACCATCCCCTGCGCACCCTGCGCAACAGCGCCACTCGCATCCCTATCCCATCCATCCCTGCAGGCCTCGCAGCTCAGCCGCGGCCACCGGGCCAGCCGCTGTCGAAGCAGAGCTGGCAAACTTGTCCTGAACGGCGAAAAGCAGAGAAATCTTCACAGAGGGGGTAAGGAATAAGTACAGTCTTTAAAAAATTAATAATAACGGTTTGGCCAAATCAACATAAATGTGGATAAAGGCCGCTGGAGACGTGATTAAGGAGTCGCATCCGTTTCTGCACCGTAACTACTCATCCCCTTTCTTGACAACACTTCATAGGAAGTGCACTTGTAGGAACACCGCTTTTCAAGATGCTTCTGAACTTATGGGGGAGAGGATAAAGGAGTCACTCTCTGCTCGGGCTTGGATGCTGAAGCTCTGCGTAACGACAGCTGCCCTCCACTCGGTACAAGTGTGAGATTTAAGGGCTTAAATCTTTACCCTACCGAAGGAAGCAGCAAACCTCCCAGGGAGCGGAGCAGACCAAGGCCAAGGTCAGGCAGAAACCGTGCGGTATCGCCGCGCTGCCCGTTCGCGCTCTGGGAGCACTAGGCGGGAGGCGGCGTCCCGGGGGCGATGCTGCCTGTGCTCTCCCCTCTCCGCGGCCACCGACGGACAGATACACGGAGGAGGGAGCTCTCGGCCCAAACAGCGCTTTTCTATTGGAATCACATCTGCTGGGACGGGGGTCACTCCGCTAAATTTACAAAGGCCACAGGGGACAGCGCCTGCAGTGCTGCTGCCGCCGGGAGCCCCGACACGGCAGCTGGGCAAGGGCCGGCGGGGCGGGGAGCCGGCCAGCCCAAGCCCCCCTGCAAACCGTATTTATAGATTTCCCCGAGCAATCTCTGCCCTTCCAGCGCAGGAGCTAGCCCCGCCAATTATTTTGCAAGCTAATCTCTCTGGATAGGCTTCTTTCCTTCCTTCATTACCTCATTCCCTCCTTCCCTTGACGTCAGCTCACGTTCATTAGCAAAGTGGCTCCTGGAAGTGACAGAATTTTGTTGTCCCACATCCAGTGTTGATTAATCAGAGATGATATAACCGGCCTACAAGAGGAGCCGCTCGCTGCTTCCTTCATGGAGGCATATTGTTTTGTGTGCGAGGGCCACATAGCAACTCCGAGCTACGGGACTGGCTCCAAGTTCATAAAAAGTTGAAGAATAATTTTTGGGGAACTTCTTTGCTCACTAAACACGTTGTAAAACTGCGAGAGACGCTCCCAGGCCCCATGCCAGACCGAAGAGAAGGGGAAGCCACACTTGCAGGGACCCGTCTACTGGCCAGGAGAGCTCGCGCCTGCAACAAGGCTCCAAGCGCACCTTTCTCCCCGGAGGGAAACCCGACGGGCTTATTGTCCCGTTTTCAATAAACAACCTCCCTGGAAGTCATTCCCCGTGGCTCCTGAGAGCCATCGGAAGGGCTCTTGCTTTGCAAGCCGAAGCCCCTGAACGCGGCTGTGTTTTAATTGCCTGTACCACGCTCTTGCCCATCGCTGCGGCTCACAAGCAAGCTCTCTCACATCTTCCACGCCTGGAGGAACAGCGGCTGGGAGAATCCCAGAGTGGAGTGGGTGAAGGCACAGGGATCCCGTGGCCTGAGAGGGTTGTCCCCACTGTGCAGCGCGAGCCAAGGGGAGTTGCAGGGCCCGCGCCTGCCCCGGGCAGTGAGAGATGCCCTGGAGGAGCGTTTGGGCTACCCCGGGCGTTTCCCCCCCGGCGCGGATGAAGAGAGAACACAGGGCGGGCAGCCCGGCCCCCGCTTTCCGGAGGCAGTCGGCACCTGCCGCCGGAGCGACGATCCCCGAACCGGTAGCCTAGTGGCCGAGCCCCGGGGAGCTTGACACAGTGCCCGCGCCGAGCGCCTACGGATCCTGCAAACCCTGGCCGGGGGTGGGCAGGAGGCCCCGTAAAGCTCTGAGCCACGGTGTGGCTCAGGGTGGAAAGCGCGGTGTCCCTTTTTGTTTTGTGAGGATTCGGTTTGGGTCGGTTTGTTTGTTTGTTTGTTTTTAACGTGTGAATCTTTGTTTCTTCTGAAAAAGGAAAAACCAGATCTGTTTCATTGCCGAAAGGAGAAAGCTGTTGGGAGAGCACGCAGGGGGGAGACCATGACCCGCGCAGGAAGGTACCTGTTGTAAGGGGTCCGCAGGAGCAGGGCCTGGCTGCCAGTGCAGCTGTCGGTGGGGGTGTGACAGCCGTACACAGGGGCAGGCACCGAGTACTGCTGCTCCCCTGCGGAGAGAGAGGCACAGAGTCACCCCCGCGCTGCAGCGGGGGCTGCAGGGCCCCGTCCCCCGGGCCTGGGCAGCTCTAGCTCCGTGACAGCACTGCAGTGGGGCAGCGGCATGACACGGGATTGCCCTGCGGGCCGGGCCCCGCGGGGCTGACATTACCTAGCGAAGGCTGCTGGCTGAGGGGGTCCTCGTGTTTGAAGGAGTGGTTTGTAAACTGGGCGGCGTGGTGCGACGGCGTGTGGCCATAGCTGGGAGTCCCTTCAAAAGCCACGGTGCTGTAACCTGCCGAGGGAGCGAGCATAGAGGGGTTAGGACGTGTCTTGGGTTCGCTTGGCCGCCAGTCCCTCCCTCCTCCCGCCAAGCCTCCTCGGGCGGGCGTCGAGAGAGAGGAGCCGGTTGTTGCACCATGCTCATCTTCCCCGGTGCTGCTGCCCGCCCACCATGAGGAAAACGACAACGACTGCCCCTCCGTTCATCTCCCAGCACATGCACTTTGCACGGCTGCGGGCCGGGCAGGGCTGGGCCGGAGCGGTGGAAACCCGGTGGGACCACCATGGACCCCGGTGGAACCCAGCCGTCGTGAAGAGAGGCGCGCCGGACAGCCCGCTCCGACGGGCGGGAAGTCGGAAGTCTCGTCCGTGTTTAAAGAGATAGGCTTCGGTAATAAAAAGGATGTTTTCATTAATTGTTGCTCATATTAAAGAGGAAGATTCCCATCTGCTCAGTGTACTCCTCTGCCGTTTCCAATTTAGAAGCCACCCTTTAATCTTTTTTTTTAAAGCCGCTTTCTGAAGAGTCTGCAATAAAGAGGCGGAATGTTACATGCAAAAATAAAACTCCTCCTTTCAGTGAAAATTGCTCTCCCAAATAATAAACAGCTTATTTTGTTTCTTACACCTAGCAGATTCAGACGGAAAGCGTCCACCTCTGCTGACCCAGGGCCGACACCAAACCGTAAATCAGGTGCTTGGACACCAGCTTTCATTAATGACTTGGAGCTGGCTAAACAACTCAGCTAAAAAAAGTAATTACAAAGTAATATTATCTCGGAGGCTTCTCGGCTCATCAGCGTTTACCCCGAGAGCCGAGCTCCTGTGAAAGTCACTCTTCCAAAATAACAAACCAAAAAGTCCAGCCCGGGCTGGGAAAAGAAACCAAACACAGCACTGCTCGTCCCCCCGAACCCCACTTATGCAGCCGGGGCACCCCCTCCCTGCTCGTCGAAATGCGGCGTTTGGCCGGAGAGGATTTTGTCACTCCAGAGGAAACTTCGGGGCTGTTTTCAGGCTCCTTTCTCAATTCCCTTGGGTGTCGGGTGCTCGGCTCTGCATCGCAACCGCCGATCGATCGTATATATATATCACAGGGGGAAGCAGAGAGAATAAAGTGAAGAGGCAAAAAAGGGGTGCGACAGTTGCTTCTCAATTTCATTCTCTGTGCAGACAGTCTGGATCCAGCGACATTACAGAACTTCATTAACCTTGTGCGAAAGCAACGAAGGGAGCAATGGGGGGGGGGGGGGGGGGAAAAAAAAACCCTTTAAAACATTCCCCTTCCGGGGGAATGTAAGCGGGCTCTGAGGCTGGGGGGGGGGGGTAGG